>PVKE010009282.1:0-45240 GCA_004027555.1 Craseonycteris thonglongyai | reverse complement strand
TCCTCCACCCACACAAGACTCTTCGCCTCTCTCAGAAAGCAATGTTGATTCATGTTTATTACTGTATAAGGTTTTGTCATTAACCTTACTCATTAGCACTGACACGTTTAAGTCAATACGTATACTGTTGTAATTTTTGTCTTAAATGAGTAAAGTATGAATACTGTTTACATATTTAAAACATTCTTGTACCCGCATACACGAAAATTCCTAGGGGCAAATCCTACTTCGCGGTTTTTCAGCTTTTGCGGAAGGTTCTGGTCCCCATTAACCGCGAAAAACGAGGGATCACTGTATGTATATGTATGTGTTGTATTATAGAACTATGGTATTTTTCTATCTGTGGAGATTATTACTAAAATTTGTGGGGATGCAGGGCTAGCTTAACAGGTTGAATATTTGCCTTACAACCATGAGGTCTGGAGGCCAAGTTCAGAGTCTGGCCCTTGCATACCTATATGCTGAACTGCGGTGCAACTGATAACCATCAGGTTGGCATGGCAGCAAATGTTATCACCTCCCATGTGGGAGGCCCCCAGTTTGGTTCTCACTCCTCATGGCCCCACATTCATCTGTGTGAAATAAAACTATGTCACAACTAATGATGTGCAACTATGGAGACTGCTCTGGGCCATTCTCCTCTCTCGTTCTCTCTCACCTTCTCCCAAAGAATAAAATAAGTTAAAAAACAAAACAAAACAAAAAACAACAGAATAACAACCACAACGAAAAATACCAACATAAACAAGCAAAACACACCCAGGAATATGTGAAAAATAGAACATTTAAAATTTGTAAAGAGCTCTGTGTAATTGGCTCAAAAGAATGATGTGCTTATATAAATTTTTAAAAATAATAAAAACTAACCCAAATGTTTTTCACTTTCTGCAAAAATAGTTTGCACTAGAGCTAATTTAAATTATTGATTCAATTAAAATAGAAATGCCTTAGAGTTATTAACATTTAATGTAATATTTTTATTCTACATAGATTTGCTAGAAAACAAATAAGTTTGTGTTATATTTTAGTAAGATAAATAACTTGGTGTAATAAATTTTTCATAAATCATCTACACCTAATTGTTGAAAGCAAGTAAGTTAAATAAATGGAAATGGAGTAAGAGTTTTTAGGCTCAGGAGTTATGTCTTATGATATGTGTACTTAAAAATAGCTTCCATAATATTTTTGGTAACCTAAAGCTTTGGCATTTTGCTTAGTTAAATAATGGGAATTTATTGAATATCTATATTATTTTCAAATAAAATATTGAAACATTAATTGCTGAATAGGTCTACCTACTTTTGGCTTCTGTTGCAGAGAATCTAAAAGATAAATTTTGATCTGTTAATAAAAATATGTGACACACTTTGTTGAGAAAGCATGTTTGTAAAATTTATGAAATAGATTTTCTAGTAAAAGAGCTTAGGTTTATAAAGGTTACAAAACGTATTCATAGATTTTCCAATCTATATGCAAAAAATTAAAATTTCTAAGGCTTAATAATTCTATTTATGGTAATATGGAAAGGAGGTCATTTATGTTTTTGTTTTTTTTTAAAGGTATAAAGTACAGAGATGCATTTTTGAGAGAAAAAAAGAAAGTAAATGTGTCTTACAATCAAGGTGGTTCTTTATGAATGGGTAAGCAAACAAGAGATGACCTAAAATGGACATAGAAAATGTAGGTTTATGAAAAGGAATTCTGAGAAATTTTATATGTGATCAAGTTGGATAACATTAAATAAATATATCATAAAATAAAGTTGAAAATCAATGGTGGGTTCTATTAAACAAAATTTAAAATTGTTTCATCTGCTAAAGGACAAAATTTTTCTTTAATATTATGTGTTCCTAGTAGAAGATTATAAAAAAAAAACACACAAAGATTTTGTATTTATTAAAATGATTTTCTGTTCTTTTTATCTTCAGGTTTCTTGTTTACTTAAGAGAACTGAGTATTCTTTATATTAAAAAAAGGTAAAGTTTTCTTACAACTATTTAAGTTTCTATACTTTCTGGAGAAGTTTTTGTTATTCTGATTAAAGGATAAATATTATCTCACAATGACCTGTGATTCTATTTGACCAAGTGTCTTAAAACCTTTGATATTTTTGACAGTCTTTTTAAATTTTGAAGTTTAAAGTAGTCTCTTGACCTGAAAATAACTTTAATATTTTCAAGAAAAGTCCCTGAAACATTTCAAAAGACCTCTTTTTCTCTCTCTCTTTATAAAAAGGGAATAGCAAACTAATTAGGCTTATTTAATATCTTTACAAGAGAAGCATTGTCAAATAAGAGATAATAATTATGTTGTTTTGCATGCATATCTTATTAGTATTGATATTAATGTCACACAAATGATATAAAATGTTAATATAAGACACATAATGTTGGCGGTCATAATTATAGATATTGTCTTACAATGTTATATGTTAAAAAAATTACCTTGGTTAAAGGCATTGATATTAATCCCTCTAAATCTTATATTGTCCTCTTTGGCAAACAAAAAGCTTTCACGCTTTTAAATAATCACAGGTTGACCCAAGTTTTTGGTTTTATCTGCCTTTGATATTAAATTAATTAAAGGAAATAAAGAAATATAACACCATCATTTACAACCAGAAAGCTCCCATACCTAACTAGACGGCCCAATGAACAGGAGTTTTAAAAGTAAAAAGGGAGCAGACAGCATCTGTTGTGGACAGCTAACCAGACTCCAGAGCAGGCCTTTATAATCATGAGTGTTGTCTTACTCCGTAATCCTTTTCATTAGTCTTGCTTTATCATACTGATGAATTTATTTTATTTTTAATAATTCACTATATCTGGGATGCCACAGATTATGGATATATTTTGAATACTGTTATATCTTTATTATGGTAATTGCTTTGTTTAAAAAGGTTCACTTTATTGCTTACAGATTTTTGAATGTGGCTGAAGAATACTACCTTTGCAGAAACATGGCAACTGCAGTGGTAGCTATTGAACTATTTTTTTTGTACATATTTTGATCATTCACTTTATATATTGCAAATGAGGGATATGAGGGATGTCTGGAAAAAATTCTACCACTGTCAATATAATGAGAACAGTTAAATGCCTGCATAGTTTCCAGACAGCCTTGGTAAAATAGGTAATAATTTGCGTTCACATCTATTTCTTTATGTGAACAATCAAAACCTCAGCATTGGGGGTGAGAAGGAAAGGATGCTGGGATAGCTCAGCAGGATAAGTGCTTGCCTTGCAACTACAATGTCTTTGAATTGAAGCTGTGCCCTGGCTATCACAAACCCATATGCTGAACTACAGTGCAACTGTAACCATCAAGATAGTGGTGAAGGTTCTCTACTTCTATGTGGGAGGCCCCTGGCTTGGTTCCTACCCTGCTCAGCCCCACGTCTACCTGTGTGAAATGAAACTGTCACAATTAACGATATGCAACTATGGAGACTGCTCTGGGCCCTCCACCCTTCTCTCTCTCTCTCTTTCTCTCTCTCTCTCTCTCTCTCTCTCTCTCTCACCTTCTCTTAAACAACAAAATAAATCTTAAAAGAAAAACAATAACAACACAGATGTTCAATACCTGAAAGCATGGACCCCAGTAAAGCTCAGGTCTGGAAGAATATTTTTTTCTTGGGTAGGCACTAGTTGGAATGAATATAATTACAAGTTTGTCTTAGCAAACATTGCTGGATCTTTCACTAAAACAATAGCCACCCCCCAAATTCTGTGACATTTTCTCACATGAGTTGTCTTATGTAGTACAATTGCTCTTGACTATATCCTATCCCAACAAGGTAGGATTTGCTGTTATTAATACCGCCTGTTATACTTAGATGAACACCTCTGTCATAATAAAGATAGAATTAGATAAACTCCAGGCAGGCACAGTGAAATGGTTAAATGTAGTGCCCCCTGATACCCCATGAGTCTTTGATCTTATTAACTGCCCTCAGGTGTTCCCTCCTGGTTCAGATCTATTCTCCAAACTGAATTTAGCATTTTGTTCTAATGGAAAATTTTGTTGTTATGAAAGTTCGTGTTTTGCATAACTCAATGTTATAAGATCACCACTTGGATAATGGTCAAGTAGTGTTTTGAGATAATCACTAGGTCCAATGAGACTTCATATGAGAAACCAGAGAAAATGCAGAGATGTTTGCCCTTAAAAGAGCTTATCAGTATAGCCTTCCTCTCTTTTGGAGCTTTTGTGCTCAAATGTGGCTGAAGGCTCCTAAGAACACCATGTTTCTTCCTACATGGGGCATGATGTACCAGCAATGATTCAACCTGGTGATGGCTTTTAATAACTGACCATCAATGCCTTCCAGTGATTAATCAGTCACACTTTCAAAAAAAAGGTCTTAATCAAAAGAGGAAAATGTGAAAAATAAACATAATTGGAGCCATTTAAAATAGAGCTAGAGCAGCCATTCCAGAGAAACTGCCTTGCATGTCTTACTCTTGAAATTTTGGAATGTTTGAATTGGGTGAAATAAACTTTAGGCTTAACCAAACCAATATTGTCTTACAAACAACTATCTAACAGAAAATCAATCATTCTTACCACAAGGATTGATGACTATAAGCATTCTTTAGACTCAGTTACCAGACTTGTATAAGTAAAGAGTAACTTGTTAACACCAATAGAGATTTCTGTCTTCTACTCAGTAATCATCTTCCTTTTTTGTCTTATTAAAAAAATCCCTTACCTTCACCCTGAAATTGGGACATAATTTGGTTTTCTGCCTGAATCTACATTCCTCAAATGTAATTGTTTTGGGTTTCTTTTAAATGCTTGTTGCCTCTCACTTTGTTTTTTTGTTTTGTGTGTGTGTGTGTGTGTGTGTGTGTGTGTGTGTGTGTGTGTGTTTGCTTGTTTTTTTTAGGTTAACAGTTTATATGCTTCAAGTACATTCTTACTATCTTCTTGCTTTGAAATGGACATTATTGAAAAATCTATGTATGTCCTCTTGCCTTTCATTATTGTGTCTAGCAAGCCATGGTTTATGATACCATGATAGGGAATGATATAGAAAATAGAGAACTTAAAAAAGAATCCATATTGAGTAAATGACCCACAGCCTTTGGATGATTAATTTAGCATAGTGCATCCTCAGAAAATGCCATAATCATTTAAGTGGGGAAAAGTATTATCAAGTTTGAGCTGGTGATTTCAGTCATCTTAATGTTCCCCAATACCTTAACATTTTATTGATGTCTACTCAAATGAAAAATTAAAATTTGAGAATACCTGCACCTGAACCACCTTATCTACTCATAGAATGAATTACAAATTTATACCCAAGTATAGGGAGAGAGAAATAAATGGAACTTAAAAGAAAGCACAATGATTTGTGCTTTCAAAGGGGCCTTGCTTCTTGCCACTTCACAAATGTAATATAATTTTTATAACAGCCATAGCCAGGAAAAGTATATAAACATTTTGAGGTTGGAGATTGTCTGGGGTAGTAAAGGGAATTTTAAAAAGTCTATTTTATATTCTTAAGAAAAACTTTCCAAGAGCAATACTCAAATTTAATTGTGTCAAATGAACTAAAACTAAACATTCCCATGTATGCATCTAAGACATATTTTAACATTGTGTTGCTATCATTGAGTGATAGGAGCATCTTTTTTGACAGAGACAGACAGACAGACAGACAGAGACAGAGAAAGGAAGGGGAGGGCCCAGAGCATGATGGGAGCATCTTAATCTGCCATATAATTTTTTGCTAGTACCAACACTTTTCTGATTTTCAAAAATAAACAAATAAATAAATAAAACCAATGTGCAATTTGATTTCATCTATGCTGTCTTCTGTGTTAGTTCCTGCTTGTAATTATTTCTAATACTTTGATACAGCTTAACTTTACATAGGTAGTGGAGTTGGGATTAAATCCTGGCTGTGTGCCATCAAAAAATTCTGCATTCTTAGCCTCCATATGTCTTTACAGATTTCTTTCTTTATTGCTTACATGGAATATCCATTCATTTGTTCACTTACTGAAGTAATATTTGCAAACTCAATCTAATTCCAAGTAGCATGTTATGACTGAATGATCCAGTATTCTGAGTAAAAAAAATGCACCAACCAACTTTGAGGCAGTTAACTCCTGACAGCAGAGACAATGTTTTGTTTGTACCTACAGTCCTACGATGGGCAAGACCCTTATAGAACTGAGGTTTGATGTCCATAGAAACATGGAAGAGAAGAGTTGTGGATGGTGCTATTTAACAGTCATGGGTCCAGAGGAAAGTCTCACCAAAGATGTGCCATTTAAGTTACAGGTATGTTTAAGGAAGAATACTGTAAGACCAGACAAAAATAATTGAACACAAACACTGTAATTGTGGTTGTGATTTTTTTTCTCACAGGAGTATAGGTTAGACATTTCAAAACATCATTATCTACTAAGGCTGAATATATAAATAAATATATTGTGAAGATTGAGATCTAGGTTTCTCAATGATAAATAAGAAGTTATAAGGGGAAAAGAATCCAAGATGGTGGAGTATAAAAACACTGTGCTTGCCTCCTCTCATGACCACCTTAAAATTACAACTAACATATATCAAACTAAAGAACCATCTGAAGTCTAGCTGAACAAAAGTCCTATAACTAGGGATAAAAAGTAGTAGCTACATTGAGACTGGTAGGATGGGCAGAGACACAAAATGGGGCAACCCCACACTTTTGTGTGGTGTTTGACAATTAGGAGGTATATTTTGGCTATAGAATCCCCCACCCTAAAGGAGCAAGGGACTCCACACCCACATTGGGCTCCCAGCCTGGAGTACTAGTACCAAAAGTAAGAACTCCTACAAAATCTGGCTATAAAAAAACAGTACATATTCTGATCATCTAGGATGGAAGGCTGTGGGAAACCCATACATCTCTTCAAAGGCCTGTGCACAAACTCACTTGATCACAGGCATTCATCTTGATCTCCAGCAGAGGGACAGTGACTGAAGAGGCACCAGAGACATAAAGGGAGAAATTGAGATGTGTGGCCTCAGAGTCAGGACAGGCACCATTTCTCTTCCTTCCATGAAGCAAACAGGTGGGCACCATCTTTCCTGTATAAGCTCTCAGCCACATGGCTAATTTTATGAACATACATTGGCCTGTGAGCTCTTCCCACCCCCATCAAATCTGTGCAACACCAGAGGCATTGTCTTGGTGAGCAGTCATTACATTTTTTTTCTTGGATAACTCTTGAGGGCCCATGGGCCTCAGGCAGGTGGCTGCTGGCTTCTGTGTGCTCTGAGACACTCGTTGAGGTGCATCACTGGAACCAAAGCAGAACATACATTAACCTGGTGAACACCATTTTTCCCACCCTGGTGACTCCTGAGATTCTGCCTCACCCAGATGCATACTGCACAGAGCTTTATCAGTGGCTGACTGTTATATGAGCCAGCAGGTGGCAGCAGGCTTTGGGGTGCTCTGGGCTCTTTGTGGAACTACCTCAAGCCTAGTATCAGTGGTTTGCAGCATGGCCTCTCCCATGTACCTGCAGATCTAGCACAGGACTAGAACACTTTGTAGCTCCTACCAGGTAATCTCTGGCCGGTTACAAGCGGTGGCTGAAATGACCTGCACTGGAGACACATTCCGAAGATGGCCTGGAACAAACATACCTGGAAGTTAGCTTCAGACCATAGCAGACCACTGACCAGTTAGCTTTACAAGTGACACATTCTAAGGACAGTCCCAGTGGGCACCACAGCTCACTGGGGTGAATCATATTCTATAGGTTAAGTCCCCTGTGCAGCAGCTCAAAAGCTGTGGACATGGACAAACCCCATAGCCAGCTCGATTGAGAGTTAATCCCACTCAATGATGTGCCTTCTAGCAATAAAGGCTCAACTATAATAGGAGGGCACACACAACGCACACAGTGGACACTGTGAAGCAACGAGCACTTGTTACCAGAAAGACTATGTCATTGAACCTCATAGGGAACTTATTCTATAAAGCCACTTTGCCAAGACTGAGAGACATATCAGATCTACCTAATACATAGAACAAATACAGAGAGGCAGCCAAAATTAGAAAACATACAAATAAGTCCAAATTAAAGAATAGCAGAAAATTCCAGGAAAACAAAACAAAACAACTAAGTAAAATGGATGCAAGCAACATACCAGATACTCAGTTCAAAACAATGATTACTAAGATGTTCAAGGCACTTAATGAGAAATTCAACAAAGAAATGGCAAGCATAAAAAAAGAACATAGAAATAAAACAAACAAACAAGCAAACAAACAAAAAACATGAAAAATTAATACAATAACTAAAATGAAGAATTCACTAGAAGGAATCATCAGCAGACTAGATAAAGTAGATGACTGAATCAGCCATTTAAAGACAAGAAAGCAGAAAACACCCAATTGGAACAAAAATTTTAAAACATTAAGACATTTTAAGACAACTCTGGGAAAACATAAAGCTTAATAGTATTTCCATCATTGATGTATTAAAGGAGCAAAGAGAAATCAAGGGACTGAGAACTAATTTGAAGAAATGACTGGAAACTTCCCTAACATAATGAAAGAAATAAAAGTATCAGAAAGTACGGAGTCCCAAACAAGATGAACCAAACAGACCCACACCAAGACACATCATAATTAAAATGGCAAAGGTGAAAGACCAAGAGATACTCTTAACAGTGGCAAGAAAAAGGGAGTTACCTATAAAAAAGCTCCCATAAGACTTTCAGATGATTCCTAAACAGAAACTTTTCAGGCCAAAAGGGATTGGCACAAAATAGTCAAAGTGATTAAAAATAATGACCTACAGTCAAAATTACTCTACCTAGCAAGACAAATATTTAAAATTTAAAGAGAAATAAAGAGCTTTCCAGACCAAAAAAACAAAACAAAACAAAAGCTAAATGATTTATCACCACCAAACCAGTATTACCAAAAAAAAAAAAAAGAAAAAAGTTAAAGGGACTTCTTTAAGAACAAGAAGGGAGTAAAACAAAACAAAACATAAATATAAATAAGAAAATGGCAATAACTGTGTATCTATCAATAATCACCTAAATGTGAATGCATTAAATGCTCCAATCAAAAGAAACAGGATAGCTGAATGAATAAGAAAACAAGACCTGTATTTATGCTGTCTACAAGAGACCCACTTCAGATCAAAAGATACATACAGACTGAAAGTTAAAGAACAAAATAAAATGTTTCATGCAAATGAAAGTAAAAAAGAAAAAAGAAAGAGCTGGAGTAGCAATACTTATATTAGAAAACAAACTTTTAAAAAAGGCTATAATAAGAGACAAAGAGGGACAATAAATAATAATAAAAAAGAGATTGATGCAACATGAGGATATAATCTTAAAAAACATCTATGCACCCAACATAGAAGCACCTAAATATATAAAGCAAATATTGACCAAAACAAATGAAAGATGGACAGTAATACGGTTATAGTAGGGGACCTTAAAATCTATTAACATCGATGGAGAGCTCTTTCAGACAAAAAAAAAATCAACAGAGAAATAGTAACATTAAATGACACACTAGATCAGATGAATTTTGTTAATACTTTTAGAGCATTTAACTCCAATGCAGCATAATATACATTATTTTCAAGTACATATGAAATATTTTCCAAGATAGGATATATGTTAGAACAGAAAACAAGTCTCAATAAATTTAAGACAACTGGAATAATATCAACCATCTTCTCTGATCACAAAGATATGAACCTAGAAATCAATTAGAAGAAAAAAAAAACCCTGAAGAACACACAATGCTAAATAAACTACAACTTATCAATAAGTGAATCAACAAGAAGATCAAGTAAGAAGTCCAAAGATACCTAATACAAATAAAATGAAAACACCATGAACCCAAATCTATTGGACATGGTGAAAACCATCCTAAGAGGGAACTTCATAGTAATATAGCCCCCCTCACCTCCAAAATAGAGAAGAGAACAAAGAAAATCTCAAGTAAACAATCTAACTTTTAGTAGAAAAAAGGAAATAATAAATATCAGAGCAGAAGTAAAACAAACAAACAAACAAACAGAACAAAACAAAACAAAAAAACAATACAAAAGATCAATGAAACTAAGAGCTGGTTCTTTGAAAATATAATCATAATCGGTAGAGCTTTATTTATTTATTTATTTATTATAATTTTTACTTATTTATTTATTTTGACAGAGAGGGAGAGAGATACAGAGACAGAGATAGAGAGAGAACTGAACTGGGGGAGCTCCCAGCTCAGCACATGGTTCTGCACGGGCCGGGACCCCGGTCAGCGACACTGCAAAGTGAGCACTTAAACCACTGAGCCATCTCAGCTTCCCCTGATAGAGCTTTAAATAAATCCATACAGTAAAAAGAAGAAAGGACCCAAATAAAAAAAGGCAGAAGTGAAAGAGAAGTGACAACTGACATCACAGAAATACAAAGGTTATGAGAAAATACTACGGTCAATTACATGCTAACAAATTAGACAATTAGGAAGAAATAGATAAATTGCTAGAAACAAACAATCTTCCAAGACTCAATTAAGATGAAACAGAAAATCTGAATAGATCAATTACTACTAACAAAATCAAATCAATAATTAAGACTCCCAACAATCAAAAGTCCTGGACCAGATGGCTTCACAGGCATTCAAAAAAGAATAACAGCTATCGGTCTTAAACTGATATATTTTACAAATTAGAATAGGAGCAAAAGCTTTCAAGCTTATTTTATAAGATCAACATTACCCTGCTTCTAAAAACAAAGACATTACAAGAAAAGAAAATTATAGATCAACATCTCTGATAAGCATAGATTTAAAAATTCTTAACAAAATAATAGCAAAACAAGTTCAGCAATATATTAAAAAGATTATACATCATGATCAAGTGGGATTTATTCCTGGGATGCAAGGTTGGTTTCATATCTGCAAATCAGTTAACATGATATAACACATAAGCAAAATAAAAGGTAAAAATCATATCAATAGATACAGAAAAAACATTTGACAAAATTCAGCATCCATTTATGATAAAAACTCTCAGCAAAGTGGGAGTAATAGGAACATCTTTACATAATAAAAGCCATATATGACAAACCCATAGCTAACATCATATTCAACAGGGAAAATCTAAAAGTGTTCTTCTGAATATGAAGAACAAGACAAAGATACCCATTTAAACCATTTTTATTCAACATAAGTGGTAGAAATCCTAGCCACAGCAATCAGATAAAAAAAGAAAAACCATCCAGGTTGGAAAGGAAGAAGTAAAACTGTCATTATTTGTAGATGACATAATACTATAGAGAGAGAAAAAACTAAATATCCCACCTAAAATTATTAGAACTAATAAATTCAATAAAGTGGCAAGATATAAAATTAATATTCAGAAATCAGTTTCGTGTTTATACACCAATAATGAGCTGTCAAAAGGACAAATGTGTAAAACAATCCTATTTATGTGTATATATTATACAGGGGACTATTACTTCGCCATAAAAAAAGAATAAAATCTTACCATTTGCAACAACATGAATGGACCTAGAGGGTATTATGAAAGTGAGGTAAGTCAGACTGAGAAAGACAATACCATAACATTTTCACGTATATATGGAATATAAATAACAAAATAAAGGAACAAAGAAAATAGAAACAAACTCATAAATACAGAGAACAAACTGATAATTGCCAGAGGAAAGAAAGATTTTGGGGCTTAGTGAAAAAGCTGAAGGGATTAAGTAAAAATTAGCAGTTATAAAATAGTCATGGGATGCGAAGTACAACATAGTGAATAAAGTGAATAATGCTGCAACAATTATGTATGTTGCCAAGTTGATAGATACTAGACTAATAGGGGTAATCATAACATAAATTATATAATTGTCCAACCACTATACCGTACAACTGAAACTAATGAAAAATAATGTTGAATGCCAACTACAACTAAAATAATTAAATACCCTATTTTTCACACTATAAGAAGCACCTGACCATAAGAGACAACTAGGTTTAGAGCAGGGGTCTCCAAACTTTTCAGCCCGCGGGCCACATTAACTATCAAACAGCAGTTTGGGGGCTGACTACACACTCGAGGTCCAAATAAAAAAGAATCAAAACATAGATGTTGTTTTTAATTATTTATTTAATATTATTTTATTCAGATAAAAAGGTCTACATGGGCCGGATGAGAGGGCCTTGCGGGCCGTAGTTTGGAGACCCCTGGTTTAGAGGAAAATAAGAAAAAAATATTTTGAACCAAAAGTTGTACTAATATATTTAATAAAATATAGCAGAATAATATTTCAACCATGAAAAGTCAACAGCAGCATTAAGAACCAACATCACTATCATTAGCAAATGAGAAACTTTAAGGTTCAAGCACTTTTCTGGTTTTCTGGAAACCCCAAGATCTCATCACTAGTTTCAGAATTTATGAAGCTCAGTTGCTCACAATCACTGATAACAATTTCTTTGCTATCTTCATATCTGATACTATCTTCAGTTCCATCTAAGGCATTGCTAATGCCACCTTTTTTGAATACCGTACAACAGTTTTGTCCTTACTGAGTGTCATGATGTTTTAACCCATTCACAAACTTGAGTGGTAGTGGGCCTCTTCATTCATCCAGTAGGTGTCAGATCATGATTAGCAGCAGCCATCCATTTGTTCCACTCCTCTTGCATGAAGACTTTTAAATGGTTTGTTGATGGAAATGTCAAGAGGTTGCAACTGACTGTTAAGACCCCAGGAATTACAGCTAGATGAGTCTTCACTTCTTTAAAGCTCTTTTTTTTTTCTTTTTTTTTTTTAATTTCGCTAATATGTGCTTTAAACTGGTCAAGCACTATTAAAGCAGGTGTTTTCAGAAGCCCTCCAGGACGTAGTCTGCAGGTGGGAAATCACTCATGCATGGCAAGCAGGTACAGGCCAGAGTAGACACATCTAATTTATTTGTAAATTTAAAATTATCACATAAATTTAAAACAAACAAACAAACAAACAAAAGGTATTCTTCAGTTTGCCCAAGCTTGAGGAAGCTGCTTTTAAACGCTTGTCTGCTGCCATGCCTCACAGGATGGATTACAGCCAAGAACTGTAGAGCACCGAGAATTTGGCACAGTTACCTCCCGCTTTAAAGAATGCCAGGGGAGCATGAACAAAACTCACTGTGGAAACATAATAACTTACAGGGAAATGGGAATATAGGTAGTGCCTGGAGATAGCTGTAAACTTGGTTTAGCCACTCAATGGAGTAAATGAAATCATAAAATAATGTTTACAAAGTCCTTGGACTAACACAGAAAAATACCCAATCTGATGTTACAAGAAAACTAAAATAAAATATAGACTATATTATAATAACTGGTTTAAAATACAAACCTACACCAAAACGGAGAAAACACACAATGCATATTTGAAAAACAATGAACAGATACAATGTGATTGGAGCAGAGGGTGAACGAGTGTTGATAATGAAGCTCATTTGTAGGTGTACAAAAAATTGTGGCAAAACCTTCACGAACATTTTGCAGTTTCCAACAGATATCATGGCATTGATTTCACAGTGGAGACTCAGTGGTAGAATCCATATATTGTAAAAGCTGAGGCAGGGGAGGAACAGAGTAGGGGATGTGGTACATTGGCTAAGTGAACAGTTAAAGGTCTGGTGGCCTTAGACTACTCCCTTGGACCTAGGATTTCCTTCCAGTCAAACATACTCAGATGTCATGGTGGAAATGTGTGACAAACATTCACATAACAGCGTTAATATATTAAATCTGGTGAAGCTGTAGTTACTACTTCTAAGGAAAGCCTTTTAGGCCAACTTGTGAACCAGAATAGTTTCCCAAAATCTACTTTAAAAAATATGAGAACATAAGTTGTTAATATTGACATCAATACACTGGAAAATGTTATTATTGGTGGGAAAATGCAATAGAATTATTATTTTTAAAATTGACATAGATGTAGACTAAATGTTTGTGTGTTAGCTACAATAATTTCTATTGATTCCAACACACTAATAGCACTTAATTATGAGAAGAAACATTTTTAAAAATAAGTTTTTACTTAAATTATTGTAGGCTGCTTGAATTAAACCAAACTAGCCTCAATATGAATAAATATGGCTAATGACAGAAAGATAACTATGACTTGTAAAATAAATTAAGAAGCAAAATTAGTTTGTTTCTATATTTTTACATAACAAATATATTGATCATGGGTTGAGGTCACTATATTTTGTTTTGTTTATTTGATGTAGCATATTTGTATAAATCAGAAGCCCTCAGTCTCTACATTGGCTGAAAGTAAAATACTGCTCACTTTATGAAGGAAAAATAAACATGCTGGTTATGTACACAAGAGAGAATGACTTTTCATCTCTAGAGTTGAAACATATTGTTACTCTAAAGACAACCAAAACCTTAGCGAAAGAGATAAAATTTTAATTGAATCTACTCCAAGCACGGGACTAGATTTGGAGTAAAGGAGGCCATGATCTGGCTTGTATTTAGCCCAGCAAAAATAGGCTGATCAGTACCATAGTTTTCTGTCCTTGTCTTATTTCATATGATATATCTGGTCAGCCTATTGTGAAAAAAACAGAGTGAAGAGTTATAATATTTTGTAATAATTCAGGTGAGAGATGAAGGAGGCCTGGACCAGGCTGTGTTTGCTAGTGATTCTGAGAAGTGGTAAAAATCTGAATCTTTACAGAAGTGGCAAGATTTGCTGATAGATTGAATGTAAAAAGTTAAACAAAACAAAACAAAGAAACCCCAAAAGACAGTAAATTATTCCTGAATGAATCTGGTTAAACTAAGAGACTCAGTTTTTGAAAGAATATTGTACAATAGAGGCATGACATACAGGTTCTTTTGCTAGTAATAAAATGTAATAAAATTTTGTTCTAGAGGAGTGGATACTGTTAACAAAAAAAATAGACAGTAAAACTTGACTCACTCTGTTTCAAAATTTTGCCTAAACCTAGTTTAATCTAAAATGATAAGTAACTTGGAAAATAAGCCAGTGATAAAAAAATTTTAATTATGCAATGATCAACCATCAAGAATATTCAAAGCAGTTGTCTTTTATGATCTCCATTATAAACAGACACTTAAGATAATTTTTTCATGTTGACTTGTTACCTATGTTTTGTTAACCTTTTGTTATTTCTTTCTTGTATTTGTTATTATTAATTGTTACATTTTACTCTGAATTTTACTAACTTTTTTTTTTTTCATAAAATTTTCTACTCATTTTACTTATGGACTCTACTCTTCTGGAAACTTTTCGGTCCCTTTCAGAAACTATTCTGTCTCTCCTTTTACATAAAAGCTTTTCACCTGAGAGGTTTTATTTAGTATTCTCCTCTTTCATAATGAGAAAGATTAAGTATTGCTTATACTCTAACTTATTTACCAAAGCATGATTTTATGTATATAAAGTATCCAGCCATGTAACCATTTTCATTATATTGGTAAGGCTGGATTTTTACCGGACAGCTCTCGTTAACACACACACACACACACACACACACACACACACACACGGTTGTTGAATAAACAAATCAGTGACTATAACAGTGACTCTGCAAATCTAAGTAGGTGGAATGAGGTCACAAAGAATCTCTAGAAGTGTCTTTTTAAAATTAGAATGAAGATTCTAGAAAATTCTGTATTGCCATCTCACCCCCTACCCTTTTAGCCCACTAGGGGTGAAGAGTGGGGTATCCATGAACTTTTATGAGGGTGATTGATCTAAGGTGTCTCTGACTGGGGCCTCTTGTTTACTGTCAGGGCTTTAACAGCCAATCTTGTACTAAAAATATCCAAATCTCCATCTGTAACCCTGACCACTGACCCTTTTTTATAACGTTACCTGTTCATTTATCAACATTCTGGACATCATTAATAACTTACAATAGGCAGTCTCTAAGATGATTCTTATGTCCTGATATAATTAATCTTGTGCAATACTCTTGAATATTGTATCAGGATTGCTCTTTGTAATCAATAACATGTGATAGAACTAATGGCATGTTACCTCTAAGAGTAGGTTATAAAAAAAGACTATGGGTTCACTCTTGAGTTCTCTCTTTTTTGATCGTTTGCTCTAGAGGAGGCGTGTCCAACATTTTGGCTTCCCTGGGCCACACTGGAAAAAGAAGAGTTGTCTTGAGCCACAAATAAAATATACTAACATTAATGATAGTTGATAAGCTAAAAAAAAAAAAGATTTTATAATGTTTTAAGAAAGTTTATGGATTTGTGTTGGGCCACATTCAAAGCTGCCCTGGGCCCCGTGAGGCCTGCGGGCCACAGGTTGGACATGCATGCTCTGGAGAAAACCACATTAGGAGGAGCAGCCCTGTCAAGAAGCCTTTATTATGTGAAACTGAAGTCTTCTGCTAGTAGCCTTGAAAACTAAACCTTCTATGAGTACAGCTTCACTGCAACCTCATGAGAGACTGAGCCAGAATCATTCTCCTTATTTCCAGATCCCTGAACCTCACAAATGTGAATTAATAAATATATATTGTTTTAATCTGCTAGGATTTGGGACCATTCATTATGTAACCATAGATATTAATATAGCATAATGGACAATGTAGTTCAAGCTGAAATTATTCTATTGAACCATAAACCTGCTTTTTATCCTGAATTCTCTACACTGGTCAATGATGCTGCTTATTAGCACTGTGCCTCACAACCATATTAAAATTTTCCTTCTCTCTCAAGTCATCATATTTAATTAGGATCCAAGTGTACTTAATAATATTAGGCTCCAAGTATACTAAATTAAACCACCATATTTTTTCTTAAATATCTTTCTTTATTCTCTCTATTTTATCTGTCATTGCCTTAAGGCCCAGGACTGAACCATGTGCAATATCACGTAGAGTCTCATCTCAATAATAATACAGAACTCACTGTGCTATGTTAGACACCTACATGAGATTCTACTGTGCAGTTCTTTTTTATTTCTTATTAAAAATAATTACCTTTCTGAATTTAAAATACACTTTCCATGTTAGTTTAATGACTTGTCAGGACAAGAAATTCTGAAAAAGAGAAAAACTTAGAGTAATCTTGTTATTGACCCTATTTTCTTCTGTAAATCAATCACTTAGACAAAACTTGTCCAACCTACAGCCCATGGGCCACATGTATCCAGGCTGCCTTTGAATGTGGCCCAGCACAAGTTCATAGACGTTCTTAAACCATTATGAGATTTTTTTGCACTTTTTTAGCTCATCAGCTGTTGTTAGTGTTAGTGTATTTTATTTGTGGCCCAAGACAATTCTTCTTCTTCCAATGTGGCCTAGGAAAGCCGAAACTTTGGTAACCCCTGATTTAGACTATACTTTGTTCCTCAAATTCGTACTCACAAATACCTCTGTGTCTACTTACAATTTTCACTCTCCTTGGAATGTTCTTTACCTCCCATTCTTTCTCTGCTTCCCTTTCTTCCATCTTTGTTAAAACCCTTGTGAAATTTTCTCAGTAAAAAGCTCATTTTCCTTAGTGCCTCCAAATCTCTTATATTTACAATATTTAATAGATTATGCTTTACATTATAATTGTTTGCATCATTCTTTCCCCTATTAAAAATTAATAATTTGAATCAAGTGATTATGCTCTATTTATGATTTTAGTCTTTAAGTGGCTATCATGGTATAATATTTGACATAATAGAAGTTATTACACATAAGCTCAATTATTGCTGGATTGAATGGTGCTAAATATGAAAAACTTCCCAGTTATGAAAATTTTGGAGGGTTTTTTTGTTTGTTTGTTTGCTTTGTTTTTAAATAAGCACAATCCCTGCAACAAAGCAGGTCTTTTTTCCTGAGAAATCCTCATGAAAGCAACTTGGTTTGAAAGGCTACTTCAGGACAAAAATGTTGACCTTTGACCTTTATTATAGCCATCTTTTTCTTGGAGGATTACACTTTTGCAATGACAACACACTAGAGGAGGAATGAATGGTCATAGTTTATGAGGCAAATTTTCTTTTTCTTTTTTTTTTTTTTAAGATTTATTTTACTGTTTTTCACAAAGACAGAGAGACAGAGGAAGGGGGAGGGCCCAGAGCAGTCTCCATAGTTGTATGGCATCAGTTTTCTTTCCACACAGGTGGGCGGGGGGCTGTGCAGGGCAGGAACTGTATGGGCATGGGAGGCATGGAAGGCATGCTCCTGAGAGCCAGGGGCCAAAGCGGGCCTCCCGCGTGGGCAGCACACCCTTTCATTCAGCATATGGGTCCACATGGGCGGGGAACCAGGATTTGATCCTTGGTCCCCAGGGCTATAAATCGAGTGCTTAACTCACTGAGCCTTCCCAGCCTCCCTATATTTTCTTTCTTGTGTTAAGTTATCAGTAGAGAACTTTATGTTAGTGACTCAGTATAGACACCTAAAAAAAGAAAAAAAAAAAAAAAAACAGAGAGAGAGAAAGAAAGAAAGAAAAACATAAACAAAAACTAAGAAGCGGGCTGTAGACATGAAGGGGGATTCAAGTTAAGGGGACATTCAGCACAAACACCAGGTATAGTTCCAGCAATAACTGAAGCACTGATGGGAGAAAACGTCTCAATGTTCTTTAATTTCTCAGAAAAAGGAACAAATAGCAAACAAAATAGGTATGTATGTATGATAGGGTGACCAGACGTCCCACTTTTGGCGGGACAGTCCCTATTTTTAACAATTTGTTCCGTGTCCCGCGGCACTTTAAAAAAGTCCCAATTTTTGGAAAGAATGCACGACAAGCTAGGGAACAGCAGGAGATGGACCAAATTCTTAATCAATAACCTCCCCCCCCCCCGGTCAATGGCGTTCCACTTTACCAATGTTAAAATCTGGTCACCTTAATTATGAAGCAGAGGCGTTGGTGAGTTTCTGCAACTACACCCCATATTTATGGTGGTGAAATGGTCTAGGTTCTGGAAAATGAATCAAGCAAGGAGCCACTCATGCCTTCATATTTGAATATCAGGCATATTAGCTCATGGCTACAATTAAAATTTTCTTGAACAATTGTTAATATCAAGTCTAGGCTGGAAGTGAGGCAAGTTTTTCTATTTGCTTTGACAAAATCTTCATTTGATTACAAAACCTTGTTTTTATTTTCCTAGAAAATTCTTAAATTTTCATTATTTCTATAGGTTGAGCTAGTTGCTTTGACTCAAGACTCTAAGGTTATGGCAGCTTTGTGTTCTCCATGAACCCGGAATAAAGGCTCTAAGCAGCTGGCCAGAAAAAATTTAATTGACATGGGCTTGGACCAGCTCTGCACCAAAATGGTCATCTTTATTCCCATAGGTTCAGCAACAAAGTTCTTACAATACTTTCTCTTTCTGCATTCTATTGCCTCAAATGTTTCTCTATGAAAAAACTCCATATCCCTATCCTTGTTTCTCCACATTTTATTTTCTTTCTCTGTTTCTTTTCTTATTACCTTCTGCGCAGTATGCCTGGGTCAGGAGAGATTTGGCATTTTAGATGATTTCTTATTTACCAAGATGGTCTGTTCGTGGAATTGAATCCTGGTTCATCTTCTATATGCTCTAAACCACCTTTTCTTTTCATATCCGTGCAGTCCATGTTTCATTCTGAGGACCCCCTACAGGATGCCAGCTTTTTATACCAAATTCCCCAATTTACAGAAAAAAGAGAATGGTACATATTGCATTGTGTCACATTCAAATTTGTGCTTCCTAATGCCTCTGGAATAGGCTTGTGTGATTGGACTACTTAGAAGTCATAATTTCTTCTTCATATATTCCTTCCCTGGGAATTTAACATATGAATGGTTTTCAGAGGCTGGGGATCATCTCTGCTATAGTTACTTATTCCTTCTCCCGGGTTTCAGTGAGAAGCTCCCACAGACACCTGCCAGAAATAATCACTATGATAGTCAAATGTGCCCAAGTGATCAACACACAGTTAGGCTAGTCACTTCTTTGGGATTTTGCTTTAATGTATATGTGTAAGATGTGTTACATGTGCTCACTTTTTCCATATATAGAAGTGTATACATATATTAATATATGCATAATAAGACGGGTCTTGGAATCTGATCCCATGAGTCCTTGCCCAGCACCATCACTGTCTAATCCTGTGACATTTAGGCAAATGAGTTAACTTTTCTGCATCCATTTCTATGTCTTTTAATGTGTGGCGGAGAAGGGTAGAAATTCAGTTTTCAATGTGGATCCACCTAGGTGCGGATGGATCTCTAGGGCAGAGAAGCACAGGCACAGCAAGGAAGAAAACCTCTGGATAAAGGAATCACCTTTAAACCACCAGGAAACAACAAATTGGGAGGAGGTAAATGGGTGGTAATCTACCTAAACCTTCTGAAAAGCCGAAGGTTTTCTTGACATAAGCTTGTATGTTTAGAAAGGAGGGAGTGGGCCACATCCTAAGTGTGATGTTAATTCCTCACCTCACCAAGGCTTTTGCAAGACTCTAACTTTACCAAATACAAAGGACTATCCAGGCTGTTTTTAATGATCTCTATGTAAAAAAAATGGCCAGCCCTCACTCTTGTATGGCAACTCCAGGAAGTTGTACACTTAAAATCTTTCCTCCAAGCTCTGCTTCTGTTTCATCCGGTTCTAACCTGCAGCCATCTCTTCCTATCTCACCTCCAGAATGCATACAAAGTCAACATAGCCATCAGCCATTTTTTGAATAGTTTCTTAACTTTATGCTTCTCTTTTTCTCCTTTAGTTTTACTGCAGTTCATTGTTGGAGGAGGAGCAGCCAGAAATCTATCTTATTTATTCATCTCGAGAAGAAATTAAAACTTGCTTTTCTCCTTCCAAGCACATGTTGCCCTGTCTATTTTATCTGACTCTTTTGCTTATCTTTCCTTTTAGCTTGGCAAATTGTTGCTCATCGGCACATCTCAGGTCATTGCTGAGCTAGTCCTCAAGAGATTTTTCTCTCTTCAGATAGAATAAGTCAATTCTTTTTTGTGTGTTACTACAGTACTCAGTGCAAGACTCCATCCTTGTTCTTTTGCATTGTGTTGTCATCTTGTATAGCCATCCTTTCTTTACTTGTGTGCCATTCGGTCAGTGAACAGCTATTTATCTTTGTATCCTGAACTCCAAGTACAGAGCACAGCCTGGCTCATTGTATGTATTTAGTAGGTGTTGTCAAAGTGAATTTGGAAGAAAAAAATAACACAGTAAAGTGATCTGTGATAAAAAAAACCTTGGAATCAAACACAGGTGTCCTGATTCCCCTCTATATCACACTTCTTAAAATAATTTGTAGAGTATCCAAAATACAATCTTGAAACAATATTAGTTCCCTAATAGAGAATAAAGTGGCAAGTACCCTAAGAACACTTGAGCCTGAATGGGCAAGCTGTGCCACACTATAATTAGATAGAGCATCATTAATATAAACAAGTATTCTGAAGATATTTAACAACTCATGTGATAAAATTACAAGTTTAATTAAATGGCAACAGAAAGGATAAAGAAGTTAAAGGATCACAGGATGACTAGGGTAGAGGTAAATTCAAAAATAATGAAGAAGGAGGTGGGACCCAGAGTTTTAGAAAGGTCATTAGAGATTTCAACGGCTTAAGTTTAGAGGAAAAGGCAGCCACTGTATAAATAAGTTTGAAGAAAGTGTGTGGGCAACTGGAAAAGAGGTGAGTTTTTCAAAGAAAAAAAGACAGACAAGAAATATTCTTGGGACACAAAACCAGTATACTATATTCAATGTGGTTCCAATCTCTTTCGATTCTAAAATCAAGTTTATTACCAAGTATTTGGAAGCTAGGTTAAGCAGAACAATTTCCGAGTGTATTTTTTTTTTCAAGTTCTTGGGCAGTACTACAATGTAGGCAGGGCCTTGTAAACTCACAAAAGTAGAAAGCACACAATATTCTCCCTGACTCCCATTTAGGGTAGTATGTGGTCTGGCACCTCTGGACCTGGATTATTTTTAGATTACTAGTAATCATGAAAAATGTACATTCTATTTAGACTCAGTTTTATTTGTTGCTTGTAAATCCAACTATCATACTTATCAGAAAGGAGTTAATGGTCAATTCTTACTTTGCAAGTGAAGATGCTTAAGTGAGGATATTGTCATATTTTGCATATTCTTGGATTGAGAAATAATTTCTATGTGATTAAATCTGTTGACATTTTGCCTTATATTCATTTATATAATATAAATCTACTTCTTGGCATATTTTGACATTGATGAAATGGAAGTTCAGAGGCCAAAAATCATACCCATTGACAGGGCTTTAGGACTAAAATGTATCTTAAGAGGTAGCTATACTTAAGTCCTTAATTAGAGATGATGTAATTGAGGCACCAAAAAGTTAAACAAATGTTTTTAAATGAATAAATAAAAATAAGTTATCCCTAGTATCAGGGTTAATTCATGGTATAGTCAGGACTAAAACACAACTCTGCTTTTTTTCAGCACCATTTTCTCTCTTTGAAATAATACTACCTCCTATGTCATCATGAAAGAAATTATATGTTCTAATGATGCTCCAACATGAAAATGCTCACAATAACAAGGTAGACTTGTGTGATACGAGGGATAAAAAGAACCTCTCTACCACTGAAATAAAATAAAGTAACTTAAAAAATATATATATATATATATATATATATATATGTGTGTGTGTGTGTGTGTGTATATATTGGACACCCTTTTTAAGTGAGGAAAGTAATGAATTTTTTTTTTATACATAGAACGTCTAGTTTCTAATTGTTGCATGAGTAGGGAGGGTTTCACATAGCCGACTGACACAATTACCCCGCACACAACACACAAAGGCTTAGGACAAGTCATCGTCCTCTAGGAATGAAAACCCATATTTAACGTACCCTTCAGAGTATTTCCTTGTCTTCTGTGCAGTACCCGAGGCATGCAACTTCTTACTATCCCCTGATGTGGGTGTTCTCTTAGCTGCACCCATATGTAGGGAAGTACTGGCAATGGGTTATAATCCACATCAAGTTTGCAATTTTAACCATTCCTGTTTTCAACCACTGATCTATAACTGGCATGCTGAAACATCACTGACTGACAGTAATAACCAAAAATATGTTAATCATGAAATTAAAAAAACTATACTTGAAAAGAACCACCATTAAAGACAATGTGCTTACTCTGACTCTGAAAAAATTAAACTGATCAAACACTCTGGCTACAGATGTATTTACATGTTTGGGGAAGTGCTAGAAATGTCATGACTGAATGGGTAAGGAACTGTGTGTAATGACAGGTAGAAGAGAGGTTCAGGGGAAGGATTCATACTTATGGCCTCACCCATCATCACTTGCTAATGGGATCTCATTTTGAAGTGCCTGTGTTAACGGTGAATCAGATTTAACATCGACTGTTCCATAACTAATGTTTTGCGTTTGTTTACTTGTTTCTCACCACTACTGATTATATTCTGGGTACCATTAAACTGCCCAGCACATACTCTTGGACTTATGGGGACCACGGCTTGGAAACTGATAGTCTAAATAAAAAGTTTTGTTAATTTTTTTCCTGTGAGATATAAAGGAGGCCAAATGCAAATATAAACTCAAGATTTACTCAGTCATCTAGGCCTTGGATTGCTCTTGAAATAATAGGCAATTATGTGTGTATACATTATTTGCTTCTATTTGGATAATTTATTGGTAGTTTTATTTAACGTGAGGGTGTGTGTGTGTGTGTGTGTGTGTGTGTGTGTGTATCTTGAAGGCCTTGAACAATATCACAATAAAAAAAAGAAACACTTCACTTTGCTATTTAGTGGCATGAGACCTCACCATATGCTCTCTAAGAAAAACATTTGCAACATGATTTTCTAAGGAGGATGCAGAATCAAGAAGTATTTTTAAAAGTCATTTCATTTTACCAGCACCATTTATTGAAGAACCTTTCCTTTCTCCACTGTAAGTTTTTGTCTCCTTTGTCCAAAGTTACCTGTCCAGGGGATGCTGGGATAGCTCAAGTTTTGACTTCACTATGTTTTCTACTTTCTTGACAATCCCCTCCTCACTCTGTGCTCCAAAGTCCCCAGCCTCCTTAACAGCTGTCTCCACACCCTCCCTGGGTGGCTGGATGACACTAGGGCATCATGTCTTCTTATGAATTTGTTCTGCTCCATGACTCTGGTTCACAGATCACAACCCAGATCTCCTGCTTGTTATCATGTGTCTCAGCAAGAAACCATATCAGTCATCCTTGCCACACACCTGTTAAGGTCTACAGGTGGGAAAATCACACACAAAATTATTCACCAGGGATGCAAAGGTGGAAATCCTGTGACTTCTAGAAACAAATTCGGGAATAGAAGGTGAACACAAGGTCTGGGGTGAGGGTGCAGTGGAGTAACACAAGAGTCTTCCACCCTGTGTGGGAGAGAGTGTCCTGTTTCACTGAGTGGAGAGATTTTGTTCATTCAACAGGTATTCCAATGATCATAACTCAACGAGAAACAGCATTGGCATGATAAAGCCCTGCATCCCAGCCCCAGCCAATTCAAACCCCTACGCTGAACTGCAGTGTATCTGGTAACCATTGTGATGCTCAGTGAAAAAGGATCTTCCCTCCCATGGGAGAGGCCCCTCTCCACCCCCAGGTTCAGTTCCCACCCCACACAGCACCACGTCCACAACATGGAGTGAAACTGTCACAATTAACAATGTACAACAATAGAGACAGTTCTGGGCCCTCCCACCCTGCCCCCCCACCAGCCCTACCCCTCCCTCTCTTTTTCTCTCTCACAGTCTCTCTCTCACTTTCTCTCAAACACTTACTATGAAAAAAGTTGCATACCTAGTTTTAAATAAATATAAGTTTTTATTCATTGAAATAAACAAACCCAGGAGTAGACTCACCGGGTTAACATAGTAGTGGTGTTTTTAGTTGTTTTTTGTTTTTCTGTTTTAATTTCTAAGACTGTTAAAATACTTCTAATGCAGGTCCAATTGTAAACTTTTTCCAAAAGGCCACTTTCTGATCAAGTCCATACATGTATTGTTCTCGGTCTCTTTAAAGTTCTATGTTTGTCTCACTTCTGGCTGGAGACCCATCTATGGCCTGAGAAGCTCTTTCTCCAGCATTGTTGTCATGTGGCGCTGACCAAGCTGTGAATGTGGGCAACATATCCAAGACTGGTTTCCAAACAAGTTGCCCCGGCCCACCAGGTTCAAGTCAAGCTGGGTTAAGAAGAGGTGCAGCCTCAGAGCAGGGAACCAGGAAAGGATCCAGGTCTGGTCTTCTCCCACAATCGGTGTCTCCGGTGTGCTGAGCACTTCCAGGCACGTTGCTCTCTAGTTTAATCTTCCTGGTGAAGCCAGGGCTTTGGCATCCTCAAGAGAGGCCTTTGGTGGTGGAATGGAGGCATGAGATTCTTTCACTAGAAACTGAACAAAGAGTTCTGAAATAGAATGAGTATTCACAGACTGTTAATTGGATGTCAGAGGCATGTTGGAAAGAGGTTTGGATCCTCCTTCAAACCAGCTATTCATCCACATGCGAGCAGAAACCTGGTCTTCACTCAGCAACTCCTCCATGTCTCCCCTTTCAATGCCCAGGATACTTCCCATTAAGCAACAAACTTCAGGACGCTGATGTTTGGGGGTGTGGAAATATGCAATCAAGAGGTTTCTCATTATTATTTTGTCCAGTGCTTCTTCTGTGCTGTGAACTACATTCATGAGTTTATTTTGTAGATCAGCCAGCATTTCTTGTTGAAGCTCATTTTGTTTCTGAAGTTCTGTGTTCTTCCTTGAGGTCCAATTCTTCCTTAAGAATTGCCGCTGACTCTAATGCATCATTTGCTTCATCCAACTCTTCTAGCGACAGCAGTTTTCCTTGCAGTATTTTGGCCTTGTTCTCCCATTCCTCCACTAACCGTTGGTTCTTTTCTAGTTCAGCGCAATGCATGGCTTCTTTCTCTTGTTCACAACACTCCAGTACGACCTGCAGGTGGGCGAGGGAGAGAGCGCACTGTCTGACTTTCTCCTCAGACAGGGAAAGCTCCTGGGCAGCATTGTCTCTTTCCTTGCAGACGGTATTCAGTTGTTCCTGCAACGACTCATGCGCAAATGGGAGTGGTGGTTTGTGTCTTTCATTGCAGTAGAGGAGGCAGCGATCTTTGCCTCCAATTCTGTGATGATGCCGCTCAGCTCAGCCTCTCTGTGGCCTGTGTCGAAGCTCCTTGGGGGTCAGAATGTTCTGTTTGTAAAAGTTGGTTCTGCAGTTTCTCCAGTTCCTGGCTCAAGCTGGACTCTTCCTGACGTAACTGCTGAAGTTTATTCTGGGCAGTGCTGTTTGCCACTTGTGCCTGTTTCAGGGCCAACAGGATTTCATCTCTTTCCTTCTTCACAAAAGTTGTCTCCTCCTGCAGTGACTTCATGGCCTTTAAAAGCTCACGTACCTCATCAGAGTGGCCCTGCTCTGTGTCTTTCCGGAGTTGTTGAAAAGCAAGTTGTTGAAAATGAGGGCTCTCCCCCCTCATTCTATCATGTTCCAAGTCTCCTTGCAGCATCTCCAACAACTTCCTATGAGTTTCCTGTAACGCTTCATAGGCTGCCTCTTTCCCCATTTTCTTCCACTAGTTTTTCATTTTCCTTTTTCAGGTCACGAATGTTCACTTCTAAAATGACCACTCTGTTTTTCTGCTTATTCAGTGCCTGCCTCAAAAGTGCATTTTCATTGACTTTGTTACTATAATTCTGGTATAAAGCATGGAACTGATCGCCTTGTTCTTTGATGAACAGGTCTTTCTCCTCCCGTGTCTGCTGTAAGGCATCTTCTTCCTCCCTTCGCGGCTTCCTGTCCATAGAGGTTGGTTCGTGGTCTTTTTGTCCCAGCTCCGAGGTAGCAGTGAGTGAATCCGTCACTCTGGGATGATGTTCCTGGAAAGTTCTCATTGTCACGTCTTTTCCCTGAAAGCAACTCCCTCGGCTCTTCTGTTCTAATGCCTGCTTGTTCATCGTGCAACTGGGTTCTAATGACTTGAATGGTGTTTTGCAAGTTCCGTATCTCTTTATCTTTTTTGAACACGAGTTGGTGGTGTGTACGCTTCATTTGTTCTTGTTGATGTTTAAGCATGTCTATTTCCTTCTCGTGGTCCTCTGAAGTCAGAAGTAGTTGTACTTTGCTCTATCATCTTCAATCATCTTTTGCAGATGTTTTCTGTCCTCGTCAAGTGAATTGTTTACTACCCTCAGTTGACACACCTCTGATTGCAGGTCTGCAATATCATCCAGAGTGTTAGGCTCGGGCACCAGGGTGACTTGACTGCTGAGCTCTGAGTCATTCCAGCTCTTCTTTGAGGTGAGTTGTTTCTTTTTTCATGCTTGTGAGCTTTCTTTCATTGTCGGTTATGATTTCTTTTAACCTTTCAAGTTGTTTTAAGGAACGAGTAGGTGGATGTAAGCTCTCCTGGAGCTCTGAATATCTCTCTTTCAGCTTTTCTATAAGTGTGTCTTTGTCGTTTACAAGTTGTGTTCATTGTTTCCGTTCTTGTAAAGTAGATGACAAAACTGTTTCCATTTCTTTATGACCCACATTGATCTGTTCAATCATCTTTCTGAGTCGTGCTATCTCTTGGTCTTTCTGTTGATTGAGTGTGTTTAAACGTTCCACGTCCAGATGAAAGGCAGAGGCTCTCAATTTCCACTCACTAGACCGGTCTTTGGTGGTTCGTTCATATCTGTTGGCTTGTTCCAATAGCCTCGTTTCTGCCAAGTCTTCTCCCTCTGCCATAAGTATTTTCTTTTTCTTCGTTCTCTGCCTGCTTTGAAGGTCTGAAGCTTCATGCTTGTCTTCCAGATCAGTAAAAAGAGCTTGAAGTCTCTCGTTTTCTGGTCTGAAGCTGGCGTGAGTGGCCTCAGGGTCCACACCGCCAACATTAGGTCCGTCCACCACCACTTCTTCCAAGTCCTCACTCCATCCATTCTTTGTCAAGTTTGAAATGGACCCAGTGAGGGCAGCCACACAGTGGCCAACTTGACCCATGGACGGGCCCAAGCCAGAGCTGAGTCCCCGAAACCAGGACGCCATCGCCATTGCTGCGGGTTCAACCACCTGCCTGCTCACAGAGAAGCCTGAGCGTCATCGGACGGCCCCGCCAAATGTCCTCCAAGCCCAGCCCACACCAGGCCAAACACCCTCAGGATGCTGTGTCACAATGAGGCATTGCCTAGCAACGCAGAGGCCTCTCCTGGGACTTGGCCAGGGGCCAACTCCTGTGACACAGTGACCTTCAAGGGGCCTCTGCTCACTCCATGACTTGCAGCTGTCTGGGCTGGGCCTCTTCTTGACAGAACCACTGCTTCCACTGCTTCAGGGACATGCCCTGTTCTGTAGCGACTCCTGCCAACGCCACGTGGTGGCTGTGACACCCACGGGGAATGCTGCTCTTTAGTTTTCAAGAAACTTTGCTTTAATTTTATAAGTAACGTATACTTTTATATTCCCACCAGAAAATATGAGTGATCCACTTCCTTCATATACTTGTCAACATTTCCCACTCTCACTATTTTTATTTTAGCCATTTGAATAGGTGTACAGTAATATGCCACCTTGGTTTTAACTTTTATTTCCTTAATGTCTATATTTAAAATATTTTATGTTCTAACTTGCTCTCCATACATCTTCTGTGAAATGTCTCTTCATGTCTTCTGTCCATTTCCTATTTATATTATTTGTGTATGTGTATATTTTTATTAATTTTATTTTTTTAAAGATTTAATTTAGTCATTTTTGACACAGAGAGGGAGAGACAGAGACAGAGAGAGACAGAGAGAAGGGGGAGGGCCCAGAGCAGTCTCCACAGTTGCACATCATTAGTTTTCCACATAGTTTCACTGCATTAGTGGGCGCAGGGCTGAGCAGGGCCGTAACCAGGCCAAGGTGTCACTCTGGTGAGAAGCACACAGGGGCACACCCAGCTCAGCAACCAGTCCGCATGGGCCTGGGTTCGATCCTGAGAACCCGGGAATGCACCACGTTTGCTCGACCCACTGAAACATCCTGGCATCCCCTGATATTACTTTTTTATGATAAGAAAGTTTTTTTCTTTGGAATTTTTACATATGAAATCATGCCATCTGTAACAGAAAGATTTTTATTTTTGTGATCTATGTTTATTTTCCTGCCTTTTTAAACTGGCTCCATCTTCTAGCATTATGTTTAATAAGAATGGTGAAAATGTACAGTATGTCCCTTCCTTGTTCCTAGTCCTAGGAAAAAGTGTATGAGTGTTCCCCAGAAAAATAGAACCAATCAAACACTCACACAGATTTATTATGAGAAACTGTCTCACCGAAGTATGGAGGTAAAGTAGGAGATGACTTGGGAAGTCTCACCTCAAGCAATGATGCCAGAAAAAGAGGCAAATTATTTCTGTCTCTACCTTCTGTTCTCTTGGGACCCTCAAAGACCCATTGACACCCACTCCTAATGAGAAAAGCTCCCAACTTTACTGAGTCCACTGACTCAAGGGCTGATATCCCTGGAATACCCTCACGCACATACACAGACATCTATAAAACATAATACCATTTATATTCTCTTGGTTGGAAAATATCAAAATAAAGACAATGACAATGAAACGGCTCACCAGGCACAGCTATCGTAGATGTGATTCTGCATCAGACCTGGATGTATCTAATGGTTCAGAGGTTTACAGTGAGTTTAGTGTCTTCACGTCTTTCCAATTGACTGTTCCTTAGGTTTCGTGCATTCTGAAGTCTCCCTGATGGACCCAGAAAGCGTCACATTTCTGCCTTCAGTTGGCTACGTTTCTGGGCCAGACCCTTTCTAGCACCCTGTGCAGGGAAAAGAGAGGGTTCCTCCTGAGTTCTCCTGGGGAGGACAGACCATCTTTTCTTATGTATGAGAAGCCCAGCAATGTCTTCTGTGTTTCACAGGCTTGTGTTCTGCCCTGAGTCAGTCATTGTGGCCAGAAAAATGGACTGAGACACAGACTTATTCCACTGAAGCTGAACGGAAACATCTCCACTAATAATGGGGAGGTAACTTCCACCCAACTGCCCTATGGCTTTTCAGTGCTGTGTCCAGGAGAAAGGAGATGAATGCTGGGCAGCAAAGTCATAGGCAGAAACACTGTGTGTTTTAGTAACACATCGGAACACACTAGTTTGAGGGCAAATCCTTTAACTCTTTCTGTTGAGGCTGTCTTCAGCCAGGCTGTTTGGAGACAGTTAATGATGGTGTGTCTCTGATTATCACTGGACAAAAATACAGTTTTAAAGAGTTACTTTTCAGTTTTACTGGAGGAGGTGTTCTGAGTATGGGATTATTTTTTTAAATAGGATGATTTCTTAGAATTTTAAAAAACGTGTATTGGTTTGAAAAGGTTATTGTAACGTACACACTAAAAACATCTCATATTACATTCAACAGGTCCAGAAGCTCACAGTTATCATGACCTTTAGCTAGCCTATCCCATCTTGGATGAACCCCTAGTCCTTCCTTGAAAGGCTTATAACTAAGACTAGATTTCTTACTTTTAATAAAGAAAAAGTTTACTTGCCTTGCTGGAGGCTCACACAATTCTCATTTTTGCTTAAAACTCTGTGTATCTATGGGATGCCAGGATAGCTCAGCGGTTCAGCATTTGCCTCACAATGGCTAGGTCTAGGGTTCCATTTCTGGTGCAGGCCCGTGCAAACCCACATGCTGACATGCTGAACAATGGTAACCAGGGAAAGGGCAGGGTGGTGAAGGGTCTCACCTCCCATGCTGGACAGCCTGGTTCAGTTCCTGCCCACACAACCCACATCCACTGTGGAATAAAACAATATTGAATAACTCTGATGACTGCTCTGGGCACTCCCACTCTCTCTCTCTCTCTCTCTCTCTCTCTCTCTCTCTCTCTCTCTCTCTCTCTCTCTCTCTCTCTCTCTGCATACACTGTAGAAGCCATCCCTCATGACTGAATAACTATCTACCTCAGTCCTTAAAAAATGATATATATTGTCAACTAATAGAAAATAGTCACATATATCGTAGATTATAGTATAATTATATCAATAATCTTATATGAATGGTTTGACTATAGCCAGTGAAATAAAGACACGATTTGGGCAGATCAAGTAAAAAAGACTCAACTATGATTGTCTAAAAAACATGCACATTATATATGCATACACCATACATAGAGGAAAAGGAAACTGATGGAAAAAGATGTACCTTATATCAAAATAAAAATAGAGTATCTGTATTAATTGCAGATGAAGTAGACCTCACAATAAGAACAATTACAATGGATGAAGAGGATTATTACATAAGGAGATTGATATTTTAATAAGACATAATAATCCCTTATGTACATACATGTATCAATAGAGCAGTAGCTCCCCAACTTTTTCCACTTGTGTACCTGTTTTAAACCTATTTCCATAAATTGTACCCCTTGTTTTAGAAGAGCAGTTTTTAAATACTGGCACTTTTTTATCTAGTGCTTAATCTTAATGTAAAATAGTGAGAATGATGTAAGAATTTAGGAGAAAAAAAAGTCTACACTCAAAGTCCAAAACACAGATTGAATTTTATAATATTCATAACAAAGTTGAATATTAATAATAATGATCAAGTATTTCACTAAGTTTTAATATATTTTTAAAGAGTTATTTTATAGTTTGGGAGAAGGAGAGAGTGAGAGAGAGAGAGTGACAGAGAGAGAAAGAGAGAAAAGGACAAAAAGCCCTGAACACTTTCCATAGTTGTACATCATTAGTTGTGACATGTTTTCATTTTACACAGGTGGATGAGTGGTCACACGGGGCAGGAATTGAACTGGGAGCTTCCAATATAAGAGGCAAGAACTTTCGCCATCATCCTGGCATTTACTAGGTGGTACACAGTTCAGCATTTGGGATTGCACAGCCTGGGGCTGGGATTCAATTCCTTGACCTCACAGTTGCAAGGCAAGGGCTCAAATTGCTATCTCTACATGCCATTAATTTGTTATTCATAATATTTATTTGCATTACCTTAAATGTCTATAATAATTGTTATGCAGATCACTAGCCAATTGAAACATTACTAGTGAGATAGTTGAGTTTACTTTGATGCATTTACTTTTTGAAATCAGGCTCAAAAGATGCAAGATACAGTCTTTTTTTAAAAAAATATATTTTTATTTATTTTATTTATTTATTTTTGACAGAGAGAGGGAGAGAGAGAGAGAGAGAGAGAGAGAGATACAGAGACAGAGAGAGAACTGAACTGGGGGAGCTCCCAGTTCAGCACATGGGTCTGCACGGGCCGGGGCCGGGATTCGATCCTCAGTCCCTGGCACTGCAAAGTGAGCGCTTAACCCACTGAACCATCCCGGCCTCCCCAAGATACAGTCTTAAATCCAGACTTGTGTGAAGTGTGTTGTGCTACTCATTTTTAGGAAGGTGTAAGGAAAAAGCTGGTCTCCACTAGTAGAGTACTAGTGAAAGGCAAGAGGTACTTGAATGCCTTCTCCCTGAGCTGTTTCCATTCCTCACTGACATCTATACAGAAGGTAAGAAGAGGTTTTTGTTTAAAATCAGAATGTAAAGAAGAATCAGTTGAAAGTTTGATTATCTACTCTGTTTCCTTGATTGATAGTTTAGCTTCTTGGAGGAATTCTTCATGAAGGGATCTGCAATTCAGTTGTTTTCTTACCCATACTGAGGGGCGACTCATTAATGGTCTCGCATGATTTACAATATAATCTATCATGTTTTGGAGTAGGTACAAGTCATTCACAGATAAGAATTTGTGAAGAATTTCAAAAACTTCAGACTGACCTTGTTCAATATATGTTTTCCAATAGATAGTTTTTAAATCATTGACTCAATATTGTCAGCAAGTTTGAATATAGTGATTGAGTTGTTTTGAAGTTCCAAGTTGAGTTTGTTTATTTCTAGAAAAATATCTGATAAATATGCAAGAACTTGAAGTCAATCACTGTCCTGATGCTTCGGAGAATGAGGAAAATGATGGTCTTCAAAACATACCTGAACTTCATGTCTAAATACAAACATCCATGTAAGTATGCTGCCACGAGAGAGCCACCTCACCTCCGCGCATGAAAGTAATGTGCTATGAATGCTGCTAACCTTTTCACATGGTGCTTTAAAAACCTGGAGTTTTGTGGTTGTGACATATTAAATTTACAACTTTTAAAGCCTTGTGAAGAACACTATTATGTTCACTACGAAGAGAGCTGGATGCAAGACTTTGTCTACGAATGCAGCAGTGACTTCAGGGGATATGGGGAGCTACTTCTTTCATTGGGGCCCGTAGGCATACAAAACCTGATACAGGCTTGTCTCCATCAGTGAACATGCCACAATGATTCGACCAACTCACGTCCTTTTCAATGAAATAACTATTCAATGCATTAAAAATATCTCTGCCTGTGGTACGCTCTGTCAATGGGCGAAAGAGCAACAGGTTTTCCTCAATTTCATTTCCTACCAAGTATCTTCCAATGACAAGCAAAATAGCTAAATCTGCAGCATCTACACTTCCATTGACCTGGATAAAAAAAATTTACTTTTTGTAATTCTATCTACTACTATTGCTTCAACATTTTCTGACATTTCTTGAATTTATTGAGACATTGTATTGTTTGAGAAAGAAATCGTTTTGATTTTGTGAACATGTTATTCCGCAAACATATATATATATATGTATATATGTATATATGTATATATATGTATGTATATATATAAATTGCTTGACCTATCTGCATGAAATTTGGTTTAATATTAAAAAAAAAACTCTTCCAAAAATAGCCCTTTCAACTGAAAAGAATTGTTTCTCTAGTAGAGAAACTAAGAACTTAAGATAAATTAGTTCATCATATCTCAATTACTGACCGCAAATAAGATTAAAAAGATAAGATTTAGCATTCGATCAAAAAGTGGAATCAAAAATATGAGGTAATATTGAGGAATGCGTATTTCATGGGTAGCAAAGACTATGAGGTTTCCCTTCCTATGTAGTAAATAGTCCCAATGTTCTGGTTTCTTTGCTATTCTTTATATTTATCTGAACAGCAATAGTTTGGCTTTCTACTAATATTAATTTACCTTGAGTATCTTAAATTCAAAACATGATTTCATGAAACTCTTGCCTCAGACGGCACAGAGAAAGATCCTAACATTGGAAGATGTAGTAGCCAGTTTTTAAAATGCTCCACAGTAATACCACCCCCGGCTTTTCACAATCTTATATCGCCCCTTTTCACCTTGTATCCAACCACACAGGGTTGATTAGTGTGACCAACCACATATGACAGAGTGAGGGTGTGTCACTTCTGACATTAGGTGGTAAAAGTCTATAACCTTCATCTTGAGCTTTCTCCCTTTTTTCTCCCCTCCTCCTTGTTTTTCTCCCTCTCATCTTTCTCTTCCCAGTTTTTCTTGTTCTCCTTTCTCCTTTATTCTCTCCCCCTCTTTTTCTCTTACATTTAGGAAATTAACTGCCATGTCTTGAGGGCACTCAGGCAGTTCTGTGAGCTCTGTGGAGAAGTTTGTATGCAAAGGAACTGAGACTTTTATTTAAAAGCCAATGAGATACTGATTACTCTATTCAACTGCCATGTGAGTGTGCCACTACCGGTACTACCAGAGTAAAGTCTTTAGCGATGTTACAGGTGTAACCAACACCTTGGTTTCAAGCTCATGAGAAGTGTTGAGCCAGAACCACCCAGGATACCTAATGCTCAGCAACCGTTGGTAAGATTGCTTGTTTCAAACCATTCTGTTTTACAGTATTTTTAAGCAAAGCAATAGATAACTGCTATATATGCACAGTGAATTTTAGAAAATCATTAACATAAACAGAATTCTTTACACATATTCACATATGGTAAAAACTGCTGGTTGGCCAAGAAAATCTGTTCTACCCTTAATCTATAGCAATAGAATTGTAGCTGGAAATATGAACTCCCTTGACTGTGCCTCCGCATTTACATTAAAGTATTTGACCAAATGTTGGTTAGTGGGATGTAGTAAGGCAAATTCTGATTCATCATCAACTTAAAAGTTGTTAATGTGGCCTGGTGCATTTTCATTTCCCCTTCCCATGAGATGCAATGTCTTTGAGGATAGCAGAGGTTCAAAAATGAATGGAAATTAGCCCCTAGATAAGAATTAGTAAACAGGCCTTAGAATTGTTTGTAAGAAATAAACTGTTTGTAGCTCATTGTATTGTTGCATTTACTTATTTATAACAGTTTAGTCTTTACTCTTTTTAATAAAAGCTAATGAATAGCCACCAAATGGAAGAACCAGTTTTTTAAGTGGGGTTGGAGATGACAGAGAAAGTAAATAGAAAAAAGACATGAGAGAATTGGCTAAGATAATCAATTGAGAAAGAAAAATTGAAAGTAAGTATAGTTTAAACTAAGTAGTTACCATGGGAATCATATTGAAATGTAAGACAAAGATAATTTAAGCACGTACTTTGTCATAGTTATTTCTCATTTCCAGACAGGGGCACAACTTCCCTTAGAAGTTTACCTCTCAAATAAACTTAACTGTTTCTTGCCACCATTGCTATGTAAGACCCAGAAATAGTTTTGTTCTAGATTCATCTTTTAATTTGAGAAATACCAATGTCTCTTAAAGCTTCTGTCCTTTTTCTTCCTTTGCCAACTTATTCTAATTTCAATATATCTAAAATATTATTTCTTCTCATTATCCCAGCTCTTAGTTTAATATTTTGAGGATGGCTAATCTGGTTGGTTGGATTGTATTGGTAAGCTAAGAAGAAAATTATGAGATAGGTTTCTGGCTTCATTAACAAACAGTTCTAGTTTTTAGTTTTACTTGTGGTCAAGATAGAAATATAGAGGTGAGTAAAGATGTTTTGGCCATCTTTAATAAAAAGAAGAAAATTAATGAAGAAGAAAGGGTGAAAGATGTAGGAGAAAAAAGTGATAATAGTAACTTGAAGTGCTATAAATAAAAGATAAGAGGCATACATTTTACATAACACAGTTAACTGACTTTTTTTTGTTCTCAAGTAATGTCTCAATTCCTAAAGTCTGTTTAGATGTAAATAACCTCAAGATTCATTTAATCATTATGTGTTCAGAAATTATTGCAGTCTTCTCATGACTAAAACAATGAGAATCAAATCTACAGCTGTTACAAAGTAGTAAAGTGTATTAATTTAATAATTAAAAATTTTTCTTTACCCAATAGACCACAATTTCATCAGCTAATTTGGAATTCAAAAGAAGCCCATGTCTCCTGTTCAGTGATTCTCAATATTTCCTCTTTATCTTACATTAGCAGTAGACTAGGACACAATTTCTTCATATAGAGTTTCTCAGTTTCACAATGTTCTTAAATAAATGTGGAGGCTATATTCATGTGTGCCTCAATTGAGAATCACTTTTCCAGGACTTATAGTCAACTAAGTTATGAACATCCTAGGCTATTAGCAGAATCCTTCCATTTAATTTAAATTTCCCTCAGTTATTTTCATATTTAGAGGCAAGCTATACAAACTGTGAAGTTCATCTTACTTTCTTTTATTTGCCACTTCCATTTCTCTTGGGCAAATAATTATTTTTTAAAATTTATTATTTTTTTTTATTGTTAAATTTATTGGGGTGACATTGATTGGTAACAATTAGATAGTTTCCGGATGTACAAGTTCACATCACATCACCTATGCATCGCATTATGTACGATGGAAGGGGAGCTGATTCTGGGTGGTGAGCAAATAATTATTTTAATGGTATCTATGGATGATTAATTAGCTCTATGCTGCTTCTAATTTTCCTCAGATCCATTCTCTGTTCCAGGGTGATAATGTCTTCTCATGTTCAACTTATTTTGCATGGCAAGCTTTGAAAACAATTGACAAGGATGGGGAAAGCAAGTATGACTTTGGGTTAGGGTTACACTAAGTAATTCAGATTCACATGGGAGAGAAGTGTTAATAAGAATCACATAATACAGAGATTGTTCTCATTGGCTCTGATTTCTAATAAGTCTACTGGTCAAAGACAACCTACTTATTAGGTGAGTCCATTAGGTAGTATCTCTCTAAGAAATTCTTAGAAGCTCAAGAGAGCTGCTGACATTATTTTCCTGAGGGCTGTGTTGAAAAAGGAAAATCCAGTATTTTTTTTCAGATAAAATGTGAAAGTATTACTCTTCTGAGGCCTTATGTACTCTGAACAATTTGTAGGCTCACTGTCTACTTTCTGATACACCTGTTTGGAAACATGAACTCTTATTAAAGAAAAATTGTGATATAATCTGTCTCTTAGCACAGCCCACAGCCACTGATAAGTGATTTAAATTGCTCCACCAAGTTCAGAGATAGTAATATTCAGAAACCCGTTCATATATTCTCATCTCATTTCTGTTATGACTAAAAAAGCATATTTAATTTATTTTAAAAGGGCATAAGGGTCAGCTCATAACTGCCACATCAGTGAGCTCTTATGATCATTGGGTCATGTTGGCTTCATTAATCAATAACTGAGCTACCCAACTATAAGGAAATGGACTTCCCAATTTTGAGGTTACTTCAAATACTTCCCATATTTTGGGAAAGTTATATGGTCTCTGAACAGGTAATCACAAGATGAGGAAGCCATTTTCATTAAGAGCAAAAAAAAAAAAAAATTATGACAAGATAACATCTCAATCACCAGCAAGCTCCATAAATGAAGGCAATCGTGCTTAGCTACCCAATAACCTTGTCTTTAGTTGCTGTTTGTTTTATTTTTCAGAAATATCTCTAATTAGCCTCTTGAAATGAAAACCCACAAACACACTCTAAATTACATTTGACAAACTAGAGATACAATTCCAAATATTCTGCGTGTTTCTAATACATAGCAGAGAGTCCAGAGAAACATGTCCAGCATAGCAAGTGATGGCAGGGAACATGAACAGAGTACATAATGCAAAATCCATACTCAGTGGTTAGCTTTTTGTTTTTATAATTAATGAATACTGGAAAATTCTGTTTGTGAAGAAGTTGGGTTAAAACCATAAATTATTATCGAAGCAGTCAGGCACCAGTTTGACATTATTATTCACAGTGAGAGATGCTTACACATTAAACTGTTTAAGGCACCATCACCAAAAAACTTTGGTTTGAATTATTTATATTTTAAAGGTCCAGATAAATCCAAGTATTTCTTTGGAGCCAATCCTTGTATAATATTTTGCTTCATCATTTCAAATATTGTATTGCTTATATTTCTTAGAGTAATATTACTTATATATTAATTATGTCAATATTACTTAGAGTCCCAGCTCCAAGTTCACTTCCTCCTAAGAGCATCCTTCATCTGCGCCCACAAGCAACTTCTGCCTTAAGACAAGGGTATTGTAGAAATTTTTCAGAGGTAGTATCTCAAGCAAATAGTGGGGATTTGAAGCCCAGAGGTTACCTGGTTGAGATATAATATTCAGGGTGTTTTATATCATATCATCTAAATAAACAGATTATTTACATCTTTTGTTGGAATGGGATTTGATCCAATTAGGAAGTATATTATGTGGATTATGAAGTTTTGTGATTATTGTACAGCTCACAAAGCCAGTGTTTGGTGATGAATATTGGCTAGGAAACAAAAACTACCAAAATTTTTAATATTGTATTTTAAACTTCTAATTTCTCTTTTTCTTTTTACATATATGTTATGTACTTGCTATGTGACAGACAATGTTCCCTTAAGTAGTAGTGACATGGTGAGCAAGAATGGTGAACTCATTGTGTTTAGGCGCCTTCCATTTTAAAGAATAAAACAGATAATAAATAAATAAACAAGTAAACATTATAATTTTAGATACTTGTAATGCCATGAGAAACACAATAAAGCAATTAAGAAAATGGAGAAAATATGTGTCTATTTTATAAAAGGTAAACAGAGAATAACTCGCAGAGGCGATATTTACAGAGATCTGACAACTAACAAGATAACAAGGAAAAACTCTACGTAGTCAGTTTTTACACTTCACCAATTTCTAAGCACCTTACACAAAATAATTTAAGCATCATCACAACTCTCAGAAGTAGGGAACTACATTATCCTCATTCTTTAGATAAGCTGAGAGTGTCAGGGACTACGTAAAGTTCCTATGGCATGCACCCAGTAGGGGTCAGAGCTAGGTCTTTAGCCAGGGTATCAGACATCCCAGTCCATATCCTTAAATACTGCCTTGCTGAGCAATGTTTTGGACGGAGAACACAGCAGTTCTGAGGTTGTAAATATGTGAGGGCCATAAGAGGTCAGGGTACTTAATCAAAGAACAATATGCATCTCCTAGGGAATAAGAAGAAGGGAAAAGAGTGGCATCAGATAAAATCAGAGAGAGAAACAGGAGCAATAAAGGTGGATTGTGGTAAATAGTTTGAAGTTTATTATGAGCACCTTGCAGGCTTTTAGGAAGGTAAACAGTATTACTGATTTTTGGTCCCTTTGGCTATTTCTGGTAGATAGATTGGTTTTAGGTTAGTATGTCTAAAAACTGAGAAAAGCCTGAGGTCCACTGCTGTAGTCCTATGGCAACAGTTAGTGTTTGATCTAGTGTGGCAATGTTAGAAGCTGTGAAATGTGATAACATAGGGATCTATTTGAAAGCTGAGCCATCATGATTACATAGATCATATGTGGGAAGGAGTCAGGTAACAATACATCAAAATGGAGTGTTTTAAACATATTGATATGCCAATTAAACTTTAAGACCACTAGTCAAGTTATTCATTAATATACAAAAAAAACCCATATTTACAAATGTTAATAGTATAAATATTAATAAACTATATTTCATCAACTTTAACATGTGTACTTTTCCACACTTTAATAAATCTAAACTGGCCATACTACTTATTCTTGATAAGTCAGGTTTAATAAAATACTAATCATTAAACTTAACTTTCTCATGAAAAATTTATTAGCATTTCATGATTTGCTAAGTTGTACCTTTCATCAATATTGCCATATTAATAGTTTCTTTTCTATGAGTCTCTACCTGAATATTGGTATTTTAAAAAATATTGTTCTTTAAACACACAATGTTTGTATGCCATGCTTTCAATACTATTATAGATACAACTAGTTTAGAACAGGAGTTTCTCTGTTTATTTTTGGTATTCTAGACAGCACCTACAGTTAGAAATGGAGTAACAAGCTCAATAAATTGCTCTTGAATTGAGTTAACAGGTGTCAGTAAAATAGTACCCCATCCAGAATTACTTTTCATCATGCAAAATTTAGCTAAATGTCTGTTTCTTCAACCTGACTTTTTTGTTGGCTAGTTGGCTTTGAGAGTAAACAGATATAACATCAGTATCACCAAAATGTCAACAAAACAGCTAGGAACAAGAGGAAATATTCTTTAAGGAAATGAAGAATGAAGACCTAACAGGTTACTGGTGAAGGAGACACAGAGAAGAAACCCTTTCACTAGAAGCATAGAGCTTTGAAAGATATTGGCAGGGGAAGAGTTGGCAAAATAAGGTTTATTGTTTTCCTTTTCCAGATAAGCTTCTTCCATCTCTCCCTCTCTCCTTTCCTTCCTTATTTTTCTTCTTTATTTATTTTTTGCTTTATTTTTAAAAATTGTGTCTTTTTCGGGTTTTCTTTTTTTTTTAAATATTTTTATTTATTTATTTATTTTTGACAGAGAGAGAGAGAGAGAGAGAGACAGAGAGAGAGAGAGAGACAGAGAAACAGAGACAGAGACAGAGACAGAGAGAGAACTGAACCGGGGCAGCTCCCAGGTCAGCACATGGTTCCGCACGGGCTGGGGCCAGGATTCGATCCTCGGTCCCCAGCACTGTAAAGTGAGCGCTTAACCCACTGAGCCATCCCGGCTTCCCCTTGTTTTATTTTTGAACATTATTTTATAACAAGACTAAACAGATATTAATATATATATATATATATATATATATATATATATATATATATATATATATATATATGTAAGGAAACTCAAAATACCCACATAGTATAATTAAGATGAGTTACAAAATACATTTGATATCTATGCAGGGAAAACAAACATAACAAGATGTTATACTGACAGTGTTCCCATGAATAAATAAAATATGTTTACCAATTTAACATATATATGTATATGCACACACTAAATATATGTTTTCCTGACTCTCACATCAGTATAATAAAATCAGGAAGCGCAACTTTTGAAAAGATGAGCACATATTTTTCCCAGTATGGCATGGTAGTCAATTAAGGTGATTTTGTGAAAGAAATTGGAACAAATAGAAATTAATAAATCAAGACAGAGCAGAAAGTGGTCACAGTGAAATAGCAGTAAAAAATTTATACACATAAAACAACAACAGAGTTCATTAGGCTGCATACTAAGCAAGTTAATTTAAAAATTTAAACTCTCTGACTTTGATATGTAGTAGAATGCCCTAGTGTTGGGCATTCTGAAAATTTTAAGAATGTCAAAGTAGATAGACCTTGGTGAATTCTGGGCCTGGATCATAACAATAGCTGACATCAAAATCTCTCTTTGAAACAACCATGTCCACAGTGACCTTCACATTTTTAATGTGCATAAAAATCACATGAATTATCTTAAAATAATGGACACCTCTTCTATACATAAAATGCAAAAAATAAAAATACAATGAGTTTTTTCCACACACAAATATTCAGACCTTTTAAATCAATACATCTTTGGTTCAGAGGCTACTGTGCAATTTTTAAGAATGTCACACATAATATATTCAATAAACACATTATATTTACTATCTAAGCATATAATTTGAAATATTATAGTATGAAATAATCAAAATGAAACATTACAATGCCTGACCTAATACAAAGCAAAAAGAATAAATGGAATTAATGGTGAGTCACACCTTTTTCTTGTTCAGAATTCAGCTTTCAAAAGTCTCAACCAAGGCATAGACTGGTTTAAGTCATGCAGTGCCTGGAATTTTTATTGAATAATTATGCATGCCATAGTTTATTCCTGAGACTACTGCTTGAAGCAAAATACAAAATAAATGTGAAAGCTCCTTTGTACAGAGATCTGTAAATTTGGGAATGCAGCATTAGAAGAATTTCATGACATCAGTCTCCTCCTCTTCCCTAGCAATACCCAACTCAGTCTGCAATATACAGATTTTATTCGTGAAGGCTATCTGAGGAATTTCGACAAGAAGAATGGAACTAGAACCAAAAACAAACCAAAAGATTTAGTAAAGAAATGAACCAAGTTCCAGAAGGACTTGCAAACCAGTGAATAGGAGGAGTAGCTACACAAGTGGATCTGTGTAAAAGCACATGTTTTCTGAGGGTCAAGGCCAGGCAAGCTTCAGAGAAATAAGGTGAGTGAGTCAAGGTTTCAGAAAGAAGCACCTTTAAATTATTCCCTCCCTGCAGTGAGCTGAAATGTATAAAAAACAAAATCAAACAAAGAAATGACTAAATATATTTAAAATGATCCCAGTTTCATGCCACATGCTCTAAAAAATATTACCTGGAAGATACAATAACATGTAATTGAGGAGTCAAAATGCATCATTTACCTCTAGGTACGCAGTAGCAATTTGCTGAGTTCTGCTCACTATTGTGAACTGGTTGGCACACAAGGGCCCTCAACCTTCATTTGCTAAATGAAGGACAGCATGATTAGACTTGTATAATATCTTCTGTAACTCCAGACAACACTGCATTCTAGGAGTAAGTGAAACAATTTTGAAGAGTCCTCACAAAGGACAATCTGATGTATCGGAAGCAGGTGTGGTGTCAGGCCAGAGCAAAAAGATATTACTAAGTGGGATCTGCTTCCACTAAATCTACGCAGAAAAAAGGGCTAAAAGTGAGCCCAGGCCATTTTTTTCCCACCTACCGTTCAAGTCGATTATAGGAGCCTGTAGAAAGTAGGTAGAGAGGAGACCTGAAAGAGTCAGCTGTATCTAGTTTTAAAGTTGCTGCTCAAAGTGCATTGAGTAAGGTTAATGCTTACACTTTCAACAAAACAACCTTTCATTTTGCTATGATGTTTATGCGGGGGGAAAAAAAATCTATTTCCAGCCAGTGCCACTGTCTGGATATGAAACATGCTCCCCATGTCTGTGTGGGATTTCTCTGGGGAATCCAGTTTCCTCCCACATCCTAAAGACGTGCACAGGAAGTGAACTGGTGTGTCCATGTTGTCCCAGTCTGAGTGGGGTGTGTGAGTGTACCCAGTGATGGAAGGGCATCTTGTCCAGGGTGAGGTCCTGCCCTGTGCCCTGACCTGTCAGCAGAGGCTCTAGACACCCACCACCCTGAACTAGAATCAGCAGGTTGGAAAATGATAAATCTTGTTTTTTATTAACCTATCTTAAATTCATGTACAGAATCCTGTAGAAGTAACCCACCTTTTTAAGTTTAGCAGCTTGTAAAAAATGGTTGTTACTTCTGCAGGATCCTGTATAGCTCACTTTACTTAAGTGTTCAATATTACAAGTATTTTGGGTTTTTATTTAGAAGTTTGGTGCATGCGTGCGTGCGTGTGTGTGTGTGTGTGTGTGTGTGACCAGCATGTGCTATAGGAATTCAACTCTTGTTTATATCAATTATCCTATGGTGAAATTGGTATCATTACACATACATCTTTTTGCTTTAAGTAACAGTTTCCAAGAACCTATCAATGACAATACATTAGGGCTTAGTGTAGTTTATAAAGAAGAGTGAGAATACATCCTAGAAAAGTGCAACTGAAAGGATCCTTGAATTTAAGACAGTAGTTTCAGCTGGATCCTGAAGAATCAGTGGTATTTCAATACATGGAAATGAGTAAAATGCCTTGTACATTCCAAGTGTATCAGCAAAATACTAGGAGGCAGGGAAATCAAATAATCATTTGAGAAACACTGTCATTGTGAACAGAGCAAGAATCATAGAAGAGAGTAAAGGGATTAGAGCGATATCATCAAACCTTCAGTTCAAGAGTGCATGGACTTTATCCTTTCACAATGGGAGTTAAGAAAATTTTTTGAAGATAGCTAGTGTGAGAATGAAATGATATTTTTAAAATGCTACTTAATTTCCCATAGTGAAAATAGAAGATAAAGTAACAGGGTAGAAAAAGATATTAAGTTTTCCTGTTCATGAAAGCAGCAAACATATATTTTAGTCACCCTGGAATGAACTTCTCTTCCTCCTTTGACACCTCTCCATCTAATATTGTAATGTTTTTTGGTAACTCCAAAATAAAATATCTTTACATCCTAGATAAACTCACTGAATAATTGAAGTATATAATCAATGGCTTGTGGCTAGTAAGAACATAGCCTAAAAATCTGATTTCCCAAGTTCCAGTCCATGACTCTTCACAAGTAGTTTCCAATTACATGCAATTGAATAGTGAATGCCTATGACCAGTTTAATACACATAGTAATGAAAAAGACCTTTATGCACTCATCACTTATCATAAGAAATAGAACATTTATTGCTGTAGGTGCTCCCTGCATACCTCATCTTGCTCAGTCTAATTCATTCCTGCTTCCTGAGAAATTATAACCATGGCATTTAAAAAACATTTTATTAAGATATTTAAATACGTTTTTATAAGTTCATCACACATGCCTTACAGAAATATATAAGAAAAATTATAATGTATTATCTCTATTACATATTGTTACACATACTTTACTGATTTTACTTCAGTGAATATAAATTTATTTTTCCTTGTACTATCCATGGTTCTGGTGTCAACATTTTACAGTAACTTAACATGTATAGAGTAATATTTCTTTTATTTTCAATCCTATTCTCTAGAAGATCTTGTTTAAAATTGGAATTACCTGTGAATATTTAGTTCTACTTAACTATACAGCAAGTGGCCTTAAGAGTTGTTTTGTAGGCATATTTTCTTTTTTGAAATGCATTTCTTTCCTTGTGTGTCAGTGGCAGTAAATTTTATTTTTCTTAGAATGTGTTCATTTCATCTAAATTTTCAAATGAATCGGCATAAAGTTTTGATAGTACATTTAATATTCTTTCTTTTAATTGCTGCTAGTATTGTTTATCCCTAAATTAATCTAGTCAGTCATTATACTATTATACTATTTTTTTTTAATATTATTTCATTGTTAAATTTAATGGGGTGATATTGGTCGGTAACAATCAGACAGTTTCCCAATGGACAACTCCACATCACATCACCCATGCATCGCATTATGTGCCCAGCTCCCAGAATCAGGTCCCCCTCCTA
>PVKE010009281.1:0-45240 GCA_004027555.1 Craseonycteris thonglongyai | reverse complement strand
GTCTTCAATGCATATTTATTTCTATTTTACTTTTGACAGATAGAGAGAGAGACAGAGACAGAGACAGTTAGAGAACCGAACTGTGGGAACTCCCCAGTTCAGCATGTGGGTCCTGCCTGGGCCGGAGCCGGGATTCGATCCTCGGTCCTCGTGGCCTCAAAGCGAGCGCTCAACCCGCTGAGCCGTCCCGGCTTTCCCCCCCAGACGCTTTAAAGGAACCCTTTTTCTCCCCGACTACACTCCTGTGGGCGCACAATGTTCTTGTTCCCTCCAAGTCCTTGATCTTGCTTGCATATGTGCAGGAGGACCCCTTTTTCCCTGGTGGTCAGGAGCCCGGGCTTTAGCCTGAAACAGCTCTTAGTTCCATGTCCCTGGCAAAACCTCACTCCTGTCTGAGACTCCATTTTCTCAGTGGAGTGGGATAACAGCGCTCTCCTTGAGGGGTTCTACAGTAGGGGCATGCCAAGGGAGGTATTCACCTCATGTTATTTATATAGGAGCAGTTAATAATCACTGTGACCCTTCTGAGGCAAAAGAATCACACAATTGGGCCAGTAAGCTTCACAGCAAGGCTTTGTGGGCTGGGGCAAGACACGCTGGAGAACAGAGAAGGAGAGGATTATGGGGGTAGGCCAGAATTGGGGTGGGTGTGAGCTACCCCTGGAGGTGACCCAAAACAGCTACTGATCACACTTGGGACTACTTCTAGGTTGAAGAAATCCCAGCGGAGGAGGTATGGCCCCCTGGCCAACACCGAGGACCCCACTGAGATGGACTCTGTGGACAGCGACGAGGAGACGGTTTTTGAGACTAGAAATTTGAGATGGTAACAGCCCTCCTTTTACCTCCAGTGGCTCTGGTTGAGTGAGGTGGGGCTGGAGGTGCCAGAGAGTTGGGAAGACCACCAGTTCTTGAGGTCATCCAAGTAATCACTGCCAGATGGAAGACTCTGTGGTCTTGAGCAAGATGGGCCCCCTCCCAGCCTCAGCTTCTCATTTCTTCAAGATGGGAACTGGACGCAGTGCTTAGTCAGTGCCCTGGACCCAATCCTGTATGTCCAAGTCAACATCAGAGATGGAGAATTAACTGTGGTGTGCTGTGGAATGGATGGGTCAGGCGGCCTCTCTATGGCCCCAGCCCCAGGAAGAGCATGGCAGGCAGAGAGAGGGAATGGCAGGGAGGGAGGAGAACAGGACTGAGGACCCAGGAGCTGTTTGGCACAGAGGCCAGATGGGGCCTGAGCAGGGGATGACGTCTGTTCACCTCCATTGTGTTGGGGGTGCAGGAGCAGAGGCCAGGAGACCAGAGGTTCTGACTTTGCAAGTCCCCCAGGGGAGGCATTGGTATGGTGTAGTAGCCCCTCTTGTCTCTACCTCCACTGGCTGGAGTACCCCTTCTCCCAAGGCATGCAGTGGGCATGGCCTGGCAGGCTGGGGGAGGTGGACCCCAGTGGACCTGGAGACAAGGCTAGACAGGTGAGAGGGCTCCCGGTCTCTTGGAGGGTGAATCTCAGGCAGTGTGTGGGCATGGATTAGGGTGAGCCCCTTGTTCCACACCTCTTATCCCTAACCCTCATCTTCCAGATGCTCAGGTCAGGGAGGTGGTGTTCCCAGCGGCCCTGGGGGAAGGACAAGAGACAGCTCATTTCTAGTGTCCACACACCCGCCGATTCTCCAGCCGGCCTGAGAGCTTGCATGGAAACTGCCCAGCCTACCTGAAACAGCCTGGCCCTCCACCTGGATAGGATCACCCGGGATGCTAGGGCCAAACCAAGGGGCCCTGGCAGCTCCACACAGGATTCTGAGGCCCCCCTGGCCAGACTGGCTTGTACTGCTGACCCTCTTCCACGGGGACCCTGCAGCCCTGATCTGAGGCCTGGTGGGTGGGTAGGCTGAGGATCCTGTCTGGGAACTCTTCCCTTCTGGGCTAGAGACAATAAAGGCAACAATGGCTCTGTAGTTGGCACCCAACTCCACACTGACCCAGACTCGGCATCCTGGCTCACAGGGGTGTGGTGAGGGGTAGGGGGGTTGATGGCAGAATGGGGCTTGATCGAGGCCTGACTTCTCCCATCTGCAACCACTCTGGGCTTCTTTGGCCTTTCCTTCAGCTGTCCTGAGGGCCTGAAGAGTCTCATGAGGTAGATGGAGAGATGGGGGGACTTGCCAGTCATCACTTCTGAGCCTAGAGAGAGCTCCTATTCATCCATCAAAGCCCCTGCACAAGGGCTCCCTCTTCTCTGCCACCTTCAGCCTGGGGCCCCTCAAGTGCCATTCCCTCTGGGATCCTTGCCTCACTCCACTCACACCTCCAGCACCTTTGATGCCCCTCCTCCAACAACCTCTTGTGAAAACATTGAAGAACCTGACACATCCTGGCATCCATCCTCGTTCCTGGTGAGGAACTTGATGGGTTTCTCTGTGGGCCTTGTTTTCCCTTAAAGCTGCTATGTCTGATCAGGGTCCAGCGCTGTCACCTTTGCTGCCTGTAAATCTGATCTTGGACAGTCAGAGAAGAGGGGCTGGCTTATGGTAGTTCACAGCCAGAAGTCTCCAGGCCACCGTCCAGACGCAGGGGTGGCGAACCTTTTGGTGATTGAGTGCCAAAGTTTATGAAATAAGAGTATACTCGCTCAACTCGCGTGCCAACCCATCGAGTGAGATAGAGGTATTGATTATTTTTATGTCTATAAGAGCATAAACAATAATTTTTTAAATGGTATTCACAGCTCCGCGTGCCAAAATAATTGCTCCACATGCCACTTTGGGCACACGTGCCAAAGGTTCGCCACCCCCAGTCCAGAGCCACCACTGCCCTGTTATTAGGAGCTGCCACCAGATGACAGCCTTGCGCTGCCTGGCCTCTGCCCTGCTGGCGTCCTGGGCCCAGGAGTGGCTTGGTCTCTACCAAACAATTGTACAGCCTCCCCAAGCCTCACCCTGTCACCCTGTCCACCAAGGGATGGGCCATGCCTGCTTTCCACTTGGGACCCATTGGGCCACTTGGCCCATCTCTGTCAGCCCCGTTGACCCTTCTTGCCAGGGCTGAGCCTGGGTCTCTGCCCCTGCCAGGTGCAGAGAAGCTGTCTCAGCCACAGTCAGCTGGTCACTCCTTCCTTTATCTCTGGTCCTCTTTTTTTTTTGACAGACAAGGAGAATGGGGAGGACCCAGAGCAGTCCCCATAGTTCCATGTCATTAGTTTTCGCTATTGTTTCCGGACCAGGGTCCTCCCACATGGGAAGCTTGCCCCAGTGAGAACGGAATTGGAGGCCACACCCTAGCTCAGCACATGGGACTCTGGGGCTGCAAGATGAGTGCTTAACCTGCTGAGCCATCCTGGCATCCCCCATTAGTTTTTAACATAGTTTCATTCCACAGGTGGATGCAGGGGCTGCGCAGGGCAGGAACTGGGCTGTGGGCCTCTGAGCTCGGGGCCTCCCACATGGGAAGCATGACCTGGCAAGAACCAAACTGGGGGCATACCCCTGCTCAACATATGGGTCTGCATGGCTGGGGCGGGGACTCACTCCTCGGACCCTTGGGCTGCAAAGTGAGTGTTCAACCTGCTGAGCCATCCCTGCATCTCTGGTTCTCTGAGTTGGTCCCTATTCTGCTTTCCTGGGTGTGTCGATTATCTGCCCTCCCCAAATTCTGCTCACACTTCCCCTCCCCCACCTCCCACTGTCCAGCTGCCGCTTGCAGGAAATCCTCCCTGACTGCAACTTGCCCCTACACCATCACCATTCTGGGGGAGGGTCCTGCACTGAGGGGTCAGCAGACCCTCCAGGGAAGGTTGGGGAAATGAGGCCAGAGTCCTTGGAAGGTCCCAAGATGTCACACCCTCCTCCTCTTGGACTCTGGCTATTCCCTCCCCATCTGTTCCTGTCCATTCTCGCTCTATACATCTCTGTCTTTTTGTCCCTGCATCTTTTACTCCGCCTCTGATCCCTCACCTACCTTTCTGTTTGTGTGTCTCTCCATCAGCACAGCCTCTTGCTTGTCTCCCTCTGTTTGTCCCTCTCTGCTACCTGTCTCTCTCTGTTTGACCTACTGGGACAGACTTAACAGGCGCACAGACACTGCCAGCCCTGCCACCCTGTGATCGGTGCCCTTCTCCCACAGCTCTGAGTGGTTTCCTGAGCTTCAAAAGGCACATTAATTACTCTAATGAGGTCAGGAGAGACTTCATGCTTGCCATCCAGAGCTGGGAACACACTGCATGTGCCCCAGCCCAGCTGCCTCCTGCCTACCCTGATGGGTGGGGTAGGGTACCCCACCCCTGTCAGCACCCGTCTACCCCCGACACCCCCCACATTGGTGTCAAGTAATTGGCAGCCCCGCCAAGGTTAATGCACTATTAGCAGAAAGTTCTCCATGGCTAAAAGCCAGGAGAGGGGCCTGTCAGTGCAAGATGAAAGGCCAAGCCCCAGAGGCTTAAGGGCCTGCATGTGTGTGTGCCTGTGTGCATGTACGAGCACTTGAGTGGATTCCAGCACCTTCTACCTCATGCACTCACGGCACAGGACACACACATGTATACATAGGTGTCATTTGCAGCCAGTGCCAGGTTAGGATGTGCAACCTATGGCCCAGCACCCTCGAGGCTCCTCCCACCACACCTGTTTCCCCTCCTTGTGCCCACTGGACACTCAGCAGACCTGTCCCCTCCTCAGCCATGTGGTCTCCAGCTCCTGGTTGACTGTTGTGTGACTTCTCTATCTTGGGAATGGGGACAGATGGGAGCTGGTAAGGCTGGTTGCCTCATGCCAGTGGCTAGCAGTGGTCAAGGTGTCTTCCAGGAGGTGGGGCCTCTTCTGCTGGCTCTGACATGGGTTTCCCCAAACATGGCCCCAGCACCCAGAAGGGCTCTATTCCACTCATTTGGGGTCAGCAAGTGAGGCGCTGTGCCTTCCTGCGGTTTCCGGGCCCCTGACTCTCTGATCCCCTATCCTCCCTGAGGGCTCAGCACCTGATCTCATCCTTCTTGAGGGGTCTGAGTTGCTACCTCTCTCTACACAATATCCTGTTCCTGGGCAAGTGTGGCTGTCCAGATGCATTCAGAACTTCACTGCCAGATAAGTAGTCACGTGTGGCTGTGTCTTTTTACATTAAAAGTAAATTATGTGTGAAACTGCTCCTCATCACCCTGGCCACACTCCACCTGTCCAGTAGTCACAGGGAGCTGGGAAAGCACAGATCTTGAATATTTCCATCCTCCAAGGAAATCTAGCCCAATTGGTGGTGGTCACCATGGGAGGCTAGAGTCTGTCCAGCCTTAGGGCTGGGAGGATTGGGAGGAAGGAGGGAAGGCAGGGTAGGAGGCAGAAGAATGGAGAGGGAAGTAGCAGGGGCATGGGGGCTTTTAATCCATTGCTGGCCTTGGCAGTTGCAGGAATTGGGCCTGGGCTGAGGTTTCAAGGGCCTGGCTGAACTTGAGGGTGGGTGTTTTAATTTGTCAGCAAGAGAAAAGGGTACATTTTTATTGTCAGTGACAGACAGTGATGGTCTGGGGGAATTCTTGACCCTCCCCTCTCCCAGCCACCCCAGGTGCAGGCCACACTGCTGAGCATGCCCTGGCCCCACCTTGACAAGGGTCAGCAGGTTCCTTGGCTTGCTGAGGCCCCCTGCCCTCCCTGGTGACCCCTTTCCCTGACAGAGCGAGGGCTTCTAAAAACTGCCAGAGCAGCTAGCAGATTTGGTCCAATCTATTCTGTAATGAGAAATTTCTCCCTGCATATATTTACCCTTCTCCACAGCACTGTGGCCTTTGAAGGCTGAAGGGTGCTGGATACTGATTCCTAAGTGCTGGGGACTTGATACCTGCCGGCCAGATGGCAGGTAATGGGAAATAGGTAGTGGGTCAGGGGTCAGTGAGTGGACAGTGGTGGGCCAGAGGTGCTGAGCATAGACTAGAGGCCAGGTCTGGGCCTGGCTGGGACAAGAACCTCCCTGAGTCTGGGGCAGACCGCCAAGCCCAAGAGTTCAGACTAAGGTGGATGGGGACAGACCTACATTTGAGACTGTACTGAGTTTGAACCTGGGGTTGACAACTGACCCTGGATGACCCCTGGTCCTGACAACCTTGAACCTAAGAGTGATACCTGTCCCCAGATAAACCTGACTGGGACTCAACTCCAGAGGAAGTTTACTTCAGAATGACCCCTGACCCCAGATGATGCCCTGCCTACTGAGGCTGGAAGCTGGGGCGGCCCTCAGCTCTGGGAGGAGACAGGGCCTCTTGGGTGCTCACACTGGGACCTGGCCGGGCAGGGGTCCCCATGAGTGGCTGGGTAGCTGTTCCTGCACCCCCACCCCTGCCTTGCCCAGGGCCAGGTCTGGAAGCTGCCCAGCCTGCCTCTTGGGCTCCTCCTCAGGGCATAGTGATGTTGAATGAGGGACACACGCCTTTGTTCATGTCCCTGTTCCAGCTCTGACCTTGAGAAAGAGACAAGAACAGAAGGAAAACGGAGCTTCCACTGGCTGTGGGAGGTAGCAGCAGCTCTCACTTCGGTGGCCCCTGCATGCAAATGAGTCAGCCCATCACTGGCCTTTGAGGAGGCGTTCCCCTCTGCTCAGTGTGCCCCACCCACTCCCTTGTGCAGGTCTAATCCTGCTGGGTTTGACAGAAGATCCCATTGCCAGGGCTGTGAAATCCCTTGAAGTAGGAGAGTGTTCATTTGTCCAAGGGCAGAGGGTCTCCCCAAAGGAACCCCCTTTGCCAGGCAGGATGTGGGCTGGGCCAGGCATGCTAGCATCCTTGGACATGTGGCCACTTCCTGTGCTTGGGTAGAGCTGCCAGGTCTCCCAGGTGTCCTGGGCCAGTTCTGGACCTCCTGGGCTGCCCGGGCCACTATCTGTGGTTAGGTTCCCATCTCCTCCATGGAGCCATTGGGCCAGGGCACCCAGAACAGATGAGCTGAGTTCCCCAAAGGGCTGAGAATGTTTTCCTTCAGTGTGGGAACCCAGGGTGGAACAGGCCTTGAAGAACAAACAGAATTTTATTTTTAAAGATTTATTTTATTGTTTTGGTAGAGAGAGACAGAGAGACAGAGAGAAGGGGGAGGGCCCAGAGCAGTCTCCATAGTTGTACATCATCAGTTTTCGACATAATTTCATTCCATACAGGTGGGCACAGCCACACAGGGTGGGACTGGGGGCCTCCCCCATGGGAAGCTTGCCCCAGGTGGGAACTGAACCAGGGCCCTCCCACATGGGAAGCACACCCCAGTTAAGCATATGGGTCCACATGGGCCAGGGCCAGGTCTCAATCCTTGGATCCTGGGGCTGCAAGGTAAGTGCTGAACCTGATGAGCCATCCTGGCTTCCCCTGAACAGAATTTTAAAGAGGAAAAAAGGAGGACTCCAAGTGGGGTACAACCTAACCAAAGGTCAGGCGGTGTGGGGGCAGGAGCTCAGAGGATCATGGCACACACCCACAATATAGTGGAGGTGTGTGGCTGGGGTGAGTCCATGTGGTACCCCTGCTTTGCCTGGGCGAAGGTTAGTTTGGCAATCTTTGGCCTTTCAAGGTTCCTGGGAGGACCTTCAATTATCCATCACATGGAGACCTTCCAGTTCAAGAGCTCTTGGGGAAGCCGGGATGGCTCAGTGGGTTAAGCGCTTACTTTGCAGCGCCGGGGACCGGGGATCGAATCCCGGCCCCGGTGGAACCATATGCTGAGCTGGGAACTCCCCCAGTTCAGTTCTCTCTCTGTCTCTGTCTCTGTATCTCTCTCTCTGTCAAAAAAATAAATAAATAAAAAAAAATAAAAAGAGCTCTTGACTCTTGGACCCTGTACCAGTCCTGGGAGAGGGGAACAAACCTAGAGAGACAGAACTTGGCTGGGCACTACTGGCCTTTTCCAGCCAGCACTTCCTGACAGTGTGCCTCCACAAGCTCAGTCTGGTGAGGGAGGCTGTGGATGAGTAAGGACAGAACTAGAGGTCAGGCCCCCAGGAATGATCACTGAGTCCCCTGAACAGGTCAGGTGCTCCAGGCCTTTGCTTAAGCTGTTGCCCTCTGTGGGAACTCCCTTCTGTTGGACTCTTCCTGCTTGTTGACTTACCTACTGAAAGTGCCAAGGTAGGGATTCCTGTTCCATTTCCCAGATGAGAAAACAGAGGTCCAAGGAGACATGACTCCCTGAGAACCCCTGGTGGGGGCAGTAGTGGACTTTGGTCAGTCAGTGCAAAACTCTACCAGGTGCAGGGGTGGCTCAGCCTGGTTTAGGGTTTGGGGTCTGGGCTTGAATGAGGGAGTGGGTTGAGGGTGAGTCACCTCTGCACCTCCTACTGCTTCCAGCGGCCAGGTTCTGTAGAGGGGTTTGGTGGATGGCCTGAATGGAGGTGGCTGTGAGGAACTCAGGGACCCTTGGTCAAAGCCGTGTGATGATGGTGGGGGTCGCTGGGGCAAGACCTGGGCTATCCAGTAGCCGGATCCAGGACGCCGACTGGGATGCGTCAGGGACGCTTTGGCCCGGGTGGAGGGCGCGGTTGAGGCACGAGCCCCCGCCCACTCTCGCGTGGCCAGGGCGCGGCAGGAGGGGGCGCCCGCGGGCCCTCCCGGCGCTCGGGCGGGACAAAGGCCCGAGTCCGGCCCCTCCCCAGCGGGTGCGACGGCGGCGGTGGCGCACGCTCCCAGAGCCCGCACAGCGGGGCTGGCCCCCAGCCTGCTACCGCCTGACTTCTCGGCGCCCGAGGTCGCGTGCGCCCAGTCGGGGACGGCTGGGGATCTCTAAGCACTGGCGCGCCCTCCTACCGCCCGCCCTGCGCCCGCCCGCGGCGGTAGCGGCGGAGGAGGAGGAGGAGTAGGCGGAGACGGCTAGCAGGCGGCGGCCAGGAGCGCGCGGCAGCCGGACCGGGGCCATGGCGCCCGTGCAGCGCCCGCTGCTGCCGGTGCTGCTGCTGCTGCTCCTGCCGCCGCCAGCATCCGTAGCGCGCTCCGAGGACACTGCCCGTGCCAACTCGGACCGCTACGCGGTCTACTGGAATCGCAGCAATCCCAGGTGAGCGCGGCCGCGGGCGGGAGCCGTGCTCTGGGGGACTGCGGACGCCCCCGCCCGGCCCGGCTCCCAGACCCAAGCTCGGGCGCCCCACGCGCGCGCTGCCTCTGGAGTGGAGGTGTCCGGTTCCCGCGGGCCCCAGGGAATCCCGGCCCCCTAGAGCTTGGGGGACTCTCGCTCCTTGAGCCTTCTCCCTCCAGGGTGCCCCCACTGCCATGTAGTCTTGGGGGACTTGCTCCCTGCATGCTCCAAAGTGCTGCCGTCCCCAGGAGTTTGGGGAATCCCTTTAGCACCCTGAGAAGTGGTGCAGCTCTAAGTCCCCTGACTTAGGGGACCCGTATACTTTAGCCTTTCCAGGGAACTTACCCGTCGGAGTTGGTGGGGGATCCCCGGGGACCGTGGCCCCCATGGGGTGGGGAGGGAGGGCCATAGGCACGTCCTACCAGTGGATCCTCAGATTAACTTTAGGAAATTGGAATGTTCCTACAGACCCAGCATCCACCTTCACTCCAGGGGGTCTTTGGTCCTGGCTTTGTAGGAATGGAGAGAATGAGCTACCAAGGGAGTTTGGGGTCAGTCCAGGAGTCTTCACAGGTAGTAAATACCCTTTTCCCAGTCTTGTAACGCTGATGGGAAAACTGAGGCACAGGGGCTGAGCAGCTGGCTCAAGGTCATAGTGAGGGAGCAGAGCTGGGGCAAGGACCTAGGTGGACTTCGTGCCTAGCTTGTTATTCCTGACCGAGGTGCCCTGCCTGCCTGCCTACCTGCATAACCTCCTTAGTGCCTGGCACTGAGTATAATTTGGGAGACAGCGAAAGCCCCGGTTAGATGCAGGGAGAAAAGTTTTCTAGTGACTGACCATGTCCTGGACATCAGTAGAAGCCATTGGGCTGTCTCCAGGTCTCAAAGGCCAGAGTGGACTGGGGGACCTGTGGGAGATGGGGCTCCAGGGTCCCAAGACTCCATTATTAGCCCCAGCACTAAGGGTCACACAATATTCTGTAGTGGCTGGGCTTCATCCCCTGCCCTTCTGTTTCCAAGCCCCAGCCAAGCTGCCTTCTGGAACCTACCATCCCCCCACTCCACTGTCCCCTGCTGTCTTGGGGTGGAAAGTTGCATAAAGGGTGGTCTTTGAGTCAGCCTCTGGGACAAGGGTGGCCAGTGTCCCGCCACCACGGGGGCAGGGAGCATGCCCAGACACCTCCTTTAGTTACCCAGCTAAGGGTAACTAAGGTTTGGACCCGGGGCCTAGGGCAGAGACCCTATGCTAAGAAGGTTCAGAGCCTGTCTCCATGCCGCCCTCCCAGCTGTTCACGTGTGGGTTTGATTAAGGCTCTTCCTCTTGGCTGGCTGAGCAGGGAGCCCATTGGGTAGCACTTCCCTGGCCCAAGTTTTTGGTTTCAGCTCCAGAATCCCCGTCCTGGTGTGGCCTGTCCTTTGTTCTAGGAAACACAAAACACAGGGATGGAAAGGGGTTGTTGGGACCACCTGCTGTCCTACCTGCCACAGGTCTTTGCTGCTGGCAGGATCTGCCAGGGAAAGGAGGCACCCCATTCTGTCTGTGCCAGCCCCTTGGCCACCTCTTGTTGCTGACCTGTCAGCCCTGCTCTGACCAGCTGCACAAGGGGATGGCCTTGCTTGTCTGGCACAGACCCTGACCATCAGGACCTGCACACCTCCATTTCTTCCTCCTCCTCCTCCTCCTGTCTGGGGCATCCCAGCTGGGAGTTCAGGGCCTGAACTTCCTGACATCTTGTGATGGGGCTGGGAGCCCAAGTGGGTCCAGGTGGGCTCCATTCACTGCTGAAGTTGGGGGGCTTTTCCAGAGGGGCCTTGGCACCTGGGGACTCCTTGGGAGATTTGATGTCCAGGGGATGCTGGACCAGAACTTGTGCCCACTGTTGGGGTCTGTCAGGCACAGGAGGTTGGGTGGTGTTTGGCCTCAGGGTCTGAGGACCCCAGGAATGGAGATTTCTGGAGGTTGCCCAGTCTGGGAACCACAGTGAGGGGAGAGGTACAGGGTCAGTGAGCAGGCCTGAAGCATGAGGCAGTTCCAGGGACAGAGACAAGAGACAGGCCAGGATGGGGAGAGACAAGGATAGGGTCAAATCAGATCTGTGGTGGCAGTTGGAAGAGGTAGAACGCAAGGACAGAGGGTCTGTGCCTGAGGGAAGGGTACACACAAAAGGCACTATGAGGAAGGGGACGGAGTGATGTCTGGGGGACAGACATGCAGTGGTGGAGTCCAAGGATGGCTGTGCTCAGATGGGGACGAACAGGGACGCCGGCCACCTGGCCCAGCGAGGCCTTGTATCTACATGGAAGTAATAAGTGCGTGGCTGTTACCCAAATTACATCCTCTGCCATACGGATCATTCCCTGCACACATATGGCCCACGGATGTCCCAGAGGAAGAAGCCCCACGTCCACCTCTACTGCCAGTTATAAGGTGGGGCCCCATTGCCTGGTCCAGCCGCTTGGCCCTGGGACCCCCACCAGCCACTGTCCACCCTTGGGCTGGCTGTCAGGCATCTCTGGGCCTGTTTCCAGCTGGGCTGGGCTAGGCCGGGGTCCTGGGCCCACTGCCCTCACCTGGTCTGGCCACAGGCCTAGTATGGGGCTGCATGTGCATCTGCTGGTGGTTCATGTACATCTGTGTACATGGGGGGGTTCAGGGGCTACAGGGTGTGTCTGCATGTGTTGCTGTGAGTTCTTGTCCACACATGTGGGGGTCTTGGGGGCCTTGGAGGTGTGTGTCAATGTGTGGTACACATGCATGTCTCTGTGGCAGGGTGACGCATGTGCCAGGGTGCGCATAGCAGCCCTGGAATGTTTGCACATGTGTCTGTGTGATTTTCCCTGGAATGCATGCACGTGGAGGGTGTGTGCATGTTTGCAGGAATGTGTCTGTGAAATGTGTGTTGTGTCTGGGGATACATGTGCATATTTGTGCATGGGGAGGATGTGTGTGTCTGTGTGTGAGATGCAGGAGTGTGTGTGTTTGTGGAGAGCACACAGGTGTCTGCATGTGCAGACTGGTTCTGGTGGCTCCAGGGCCTTAGGGATAGTGGCACAGTGTACTCTTTCTTTTCGGCCCACTGGCTCCTCCTTGGACTCCTCCTTAGACCAGGTGGGTTTCTACTGGGAGATGTGTCCAGGTACCCTGGGCTTCATGCTGTCCAGGGTGCAGGGGGGCCATCAGGGTTGAGAGTAGGCACTATGCAGGGTGCCTGCCATCACCCAGAGTTCCCACCTGACCCCACCTGATTGGAAGACTGTAGCCAGAATGGACCCAGCAGTGCTGACCCGGGTGGAGGTTCTGGGCTTGGTCCTCATACCAACTGGTCATCTTAGGCTCTGGCTGCTGCCCCCTGGCCTGCCACAGGCCAGATTGGCCACAGAGCATGCAACAGCCATATTTCCCCCTCAATCAACCTAGTGGAAAAATGGGGATTTGGGGGAATGTTGTCCTAGTGGTGGCAGGGGACCAGCTCAGAGGGGGTGATGCCACACAAAGCTTTTTTTTTTTTCCACATGCACTCAGGAAACTAAAGATTTATTTTTATTGTTTTCGACAGAAAGAGACAGAGAGAAAGGGGAGGGCCCAGAGCAGTCTCCACAACATGTCATCAGCCCTCAACACAGCTTCATTCCGCAGGTGGGCACAGGGCTGCATAGGGCAGGAACTGGGTCAGGGGCCTCCCGCATGGGAAGCACATCTGGGCCGGGAGCCGAAGTGGGGGCCTCCCATATGGGAAGCTCACCCCAGTTCAGCATATGGGTCCGCACGGGCTGGAGCCTGGATTCAATCCTTGTGCCCCGGGGCTACAAAATGAGCGCTCATCCTGCTGAGCCATCCCGGCTTCCCCCACGTGGAGCTTTTTTTGTTTTGTTTGAAAGATGCTTGTCTGCCCAGTTTAGGGTGCTTGGAGGGCTTGGAGAACAAGGCTTGGTGGGTCTGGGGACTTGAGGCCTGAAGGTGGGGTCTGGAGGGCCCTAGGGAACCTAGACTTGGATTCATGGGTCCCGGAACCCTGGGTGTGGCCTTTAGCCAGTGGCTTTGCTGCTTGGAGCCCCTGTGTCTCCTCCATGATGTGGGGGCTAGCAGGCTGTGCCCCTCACAGATGGCAGCAGGGCCTGGTGTGGATGGGCGAGGTATAGGCATGGTGTCCTCCTAGGGCGGGGGTGGCAAACCTATGGCACGCGTGCCCAAAGTGGCACGTGGAGCAATTATTTTGGCACACAGAGCTGTGAATACCATTTAAAAAATTATTGTTTATGCTCTTATAGACATAAAAATAATCGATACCTCTATCTCACTTGATGGGTTGGCACGCGAGTCGAGCGAGTATACTCTTATTTCATAAACTTTGGCACTCAATCGCCAAAAGGTTCGGGTCTCAGACTTTCCACAGATAGGGGAAACTGAGGCAGCTCCTGAGAGCAAGAAGAGGGACCTCTGGGCCCAGGCTTCCAAATCCACAGTGACAGTGATTTTCCAGGGTAGGGACGGCAGTGTGTGTGTGTGTGTGTGCCAGTTGCCTCGGCTCCCTCTATCCGGATCTGAGTTGGGGTGTGCAGGTCACTTGGGGTCTGAGGAGCATATGTCCTATCTCCAGCCTTAGTCCCTCCCACCATGGAGTGTCCTGGGCAGCCTCAGCAGAGGAAGAAACTAAGGAACAGAGTACAGGGGCCTGGGGCCAGCTGTAGACTCAGCTGGATTTGGCTGAGAGCTGCCTGGGAGCTGGTGTCTCCAACCTCTGGGTTCCCCCAGCAGACTTCCTCTCGTGGTTGACGTGTCCCTTGGGGCATGGGTGGAGGTACCAGTTATTCTGGAGGCAGCAGGTGCATTGATGGGGGTCTGGGAGGCGGTGATTTCCTTCCAATGGGTGTTCTGAGTCTCCTGAGCCAGGCTGGGTGGGGATCCTACCCTCTGAGCCAAGTTTTCCTTGGGACACTTGCTTTCCCTTTCCCTCCGCCTCTGGTGTTGCTGTGGGAACTTTTTTCTCTTTGGGAGGTGGGTCCAGAGGGAGGGTTTGGCTGTGTCCTCCACCCACCCAGTGGGCCATGGGGGAAGGGATGCCTGCATCCTAGATCACTGTGAGCACAGAAGCCAGCAGAGGTTCGGCTTTTACCCCAGCCAGACCCTGCGCCCACCTGGCTGCCATGGCAGTTGTGCTACCAGACTCTGCCCCTCAGCCTGCACATTGGATCCTGGGACTTCGGCTTCAAGCGGCTCCATTCACTGCATGGCCAAGTTGTCCCCTGACCCATGGCCCCATGTGCCTCCATTTTTAGGGACTAGAGAAAGTGAGTCATCCACAGCCATGAGGAAGCTGGGCCCAGGGGTGTGTCCCCTACTTTCCAAGAGGCAGCTGGTCTGGGGCTGGCCAAGGAGTGTCAGGGCCACCTTTGCACATTCTTGGGGGTGGGGCGGGTGACCAAGACAGAAACACCCTGCACTGTGTACCTGGACTATGTCTTGCTGAGACTGAGGCCTGAGGGTGGGGCCAACCCTGCACCTCCTCCCCTCCTTTTCATACCCAGCTACCCTATTTTTCTCCCTTGCTTCAGCTCTGAGGTTTCTGCATTCATTGTACAACCTCCCCTGCCTCCACTCACTGGGCCATAACTGTCCTTTCTGACCCTGTACTACCCTTACCATGGGGTCTTCATTATCCCTGAGGCCTCGCCCAGCCCTTCACCCCTTGCAGGAGGAAGGACGCCAGGCCTCAGGTAGGGACTATCTTCTTTTTTCCAAAGGCTGGAGGTGGGCACTGAGGACTCTGGGACCTCACTTGAACTGGCTCTACCCTCAAGTGGGTGTAGGATAGGCACATGGGCCCTGTTGTGCTGCCCACTCACCTGTGCCTCAGTTTCCAGTCTGGGAAGGTGGCATAGCCCCCAACCCCTGTTTTGGATGATATTTCTCATTAGTTGCTTTGCTGTTAGCATCTACTGGCTTGGCAGTTGCCCAATTGGAGCTAATTGGCTGCTTGCTGGGTGGTTGTAGGGAGGGGGCATCTGGCAAGCTTGGGGTGGCCACGGGGTGCAGATTAGGGAACCTGACAGGCAAGAGACCTTGTAAGGCTCAGAGGGCTGCCTGGAGGAGTAGACATTGGCAGGGTGAGCAAGGCAGGGGTGGGGGTGGGGGCAAAGTGTGGTGAGTGGGGCAGGTGGTGATGGGGACCTGGAGACCTGAAAGCCTCAGGGAGTCCTCTGTCTGGGAAAGATCCCAAATCAGTCATTAACCCCTTAGTGAGAATTTCCATCTTTATCTGCTGCTTCCATGGAGTATTTGCATATCAGGCTAAGGCACCAATGGAGGAATGGAGGCTTTGTCTTGCATGCACCTGGCACCAGGCTGGGTTTTAGGGTTGGCTCCTCCGCACTGCATAGACACCACTTTGAGCAGGGGTGAGGAACCGCCCCTGGCTCACCCACCAACTTGAAACAAAGTGCTCACATAGCAAAGCCTATGCTATTTTAGAGCCAGGAAGGGAAAAAATGGCTTACTTAGGAGGTCAGCGCTGGGTGAGGGGACTTCTCCCAGGACACACCTGCCTGCGGTTCTTTTTTTTTTTATTTTTTATATCTTTTTATATTTTTTTTTTATAGAGAGTAATTATTTTATCTTCAGTGCATATTTATTTCTATTTTACTTTTGACAGATAGAGAGAGAGACAGAGACAGAGACAGCTAGAGAACCGAACTGTGGGAACTCCCCAGTTCAGCACGTGGGTCCTGCCTGGGCCGGAGCCGGGATTCGATCCTCGGTCCTCGTGGCCTCAAAGCGAGTGCCCAACCCGCTGAGCCGTCCTGGCTTTCCCCCTGCCTGCGGTTCTTATACCTCCATGTGGGGGCTGCTGTTTGCTCCCTACAACTTTAATGCCTCAAAGACCTTGAATCCTTGGCCTTTCATGAGTCAAGAAATAAGTTTTGAGACCCACTGTATACAGGGCCTGTGCTGATCATGAAGGAAGGGGCAGAGAAGGAGCTGACCCCCATGGTCCAGGAGGGCAGACAGCAGGCTATGTGAAGGTTAAAATGTGATGTTGGCAGAAGCTGGGATGGCTCAGTGGGTTGGGCGCTCGCTTTGCAGCCTCGGAGCCCGAGGATTGAATCCCAGCTCCTTCCCATGAGGACCCACATGCTGAGCTGGGGTGTGCCCCCAGTTCAGTTCTTGCCGGGGCCTATGCAGGAGGCTCCTGGCCCAGTTCTTGCCCTGCGCAGCCCTGTGCCCACCTGTGGAGTGAAACTGTATGGAAAACTAATGCTATCAACTATGGAGACTGCTCTGGGCCCTCCCCCTTCTCTGTCTTTCTCTGTTTCTCGCTCTGTCAAAAACAGTAAAAATAAATCTTTAAAATATGATGTTGGAAAAAGATGTGTGATGAGGTGGGGGTGGTTGGGAAAAGCATTCCAGGCAGAGGGAACAGGAACAGCCAGGTGGTCGGTGTGGCTAGAAGGAAGTGACCTGGGGGCAGTCAGAAGGCAATGAGGTTGGGGGTATCAGGGCGACACAGGACCTTGTGGGCCTGGGAGGACTGTGGGTTTAATTCTATATCATGGGGAGGGTTTTGAGCCACTGGATCCCAGGGTCTGCTTGATGTTCAGAAAAGTGAGTCCTGGATTTGGTGAGGCCCGGAGCCTGGCCAGCCTGGTGGGGCCTGGACATCTAGTCTCTGAGGCAGCAAAGCGGCCTCTATCTGATGCTTTTTGGAAGGTGAACGGCAGGGGAGAATGATGATGGCATCCAATGTAGGGGGAATGGATACAGGTGTAATGTGGAACAGTGGCAGAGGGCTGATAGGGTCATGCACCTTCCAGAGTGCATTCTGGTCTCAAGAAAGGCCCTGTGGAGAGCCAGGCTCTCTTTCAGGCTGCATGTGCATCCCCAGGCATGGTGCTAGGGACAGGAGTAGAAACTGAGGCCCAGAGGGGTTGGGGCCTGAATGGCAGCATCTCCAGCCCAGTACCCTCCACCAGGAGTCCCCCATTGCAGTCTTCCCACAGGGTCTGACCTGGGTGTGGGCCAGTCCTGGGATGGGTACATGGCTGTGGCTGCACCAATCATCTGATCAATGGGGCTTTCAGTGGGGCTGGGAAGGAGCAAAAATGACTTCTCAAAAAAGCCCAGAGCAGCTTCTGCATCGATTGAACCCAAGGGGCTGGAGGATGTGGTGGTCAATGAGATGCCCTGGCCCAGCCCACCATGGGCAGTCCAAGTGAAGGGCAGGGTCTGAGGCTGACCCTGGTCCCAGCCTGACCCTGGTCCCAGCCTGACCCTGGTCCCAGCCTGGCCCTGGTCCCAGCCTGGCCTCCCACTTCCTGTCTTGCAGCCAGGCGTACTTATTCTGCAAACACCCTCCCATCTCTCTAGGGGTGAGATGAGCTCCCTGTCCCTAGACAAGCTCAACAAAGTGGGGAAGGGGCTTAAGGAAGTCTGGTCCCTTTGCTCCCAGACCTGAAATTCTGTGAGACTCAAAATCACCACCATTCTAGTGATGGATGGGGAAACTGAGGCACAAGTGAGCAGGGTCTCCTGACAGTCTCAGTCTCACCTCTGGGGGTCCTAGGAGCCTTTGGCCCTGCTTGGTGCAGCATCTCAGGGGCAGCAAGGGCCAGCCTCTGCCATCTGATAACCCAGCCCCCCTCTCAGGTGCCTGGCTGTGCCAATCAGTGCACCCCGCGTGGGGGCTCTGCAGTGCTCCCTCCTGTGGGCTGAACTGCTGGCAGAATGGGCACAGAGGCAGCAGCAGGGCTGGAATCCCTGTTGCCAATCCTCACTGGGCCTCAGCTTCCCTACCTGTGCAGGGAGGAAGGAGATGGGCAGCCTGGGGGTGCCTACCCTGCAGGCTTTATGCTCTGGCCTTTTATGTGCTAATAAGCCCCTTCTGGGAGGCTCCTCTTGTCCTTCTCGGTCCAGGCCAGGTTTACATGACAGACCCGAGGGATCCCACCTGGGAGAGGTAAGGTCTCTGGTGCTATAGCCTGAGGCAGTGATGGAAGAGGAGCTGCTGGTTCCTCGCTTCACTGACCTCTATCCATGAAAGGCAAGGCTGGGCAGAAGGGCATCTGCAGGGCAGAGGTATCAGGGGTGGAGGAAGCTGGTGGGGTTATTAGGAGGTTGGGTGGTGGGGGCAGCTGCTGGATTCCAGAGACTCCCTGAGGGAGGAGATGGGACTCTGTGAGGTCACACAGGACAGAAGGTGGGGATGTGGGTTGAATTCAGGGCACCTCTGAGCTGGGTGGAGGGAGGGAGGGCTTGCAGCATTCTTCACTCCAAGCCCTGCTCCCTGCAGGGAAACTGAGGCTAGGGGTGGGGTAGGGGGGACACTGGCCCTTGTCCCCATGCCACGCTGGGTCTTCCTGGCAAGTGGATCTGCAGAAGGAAAGCTAAGGAGGCTAAATGTGATGGGCAGGATGGGGGGGCGGGGGACTGTCTGGAGGAGGAGGGTGTAGAAGTCAAGTAGTAATAACATTTTTGGAGAGGGACTTCCTGGTGGGTAACAGCTTGTGCTTGGCCTGGGGATGGGGGACAGAGGGGCTGCCTCCAGGTCACATGGCACCTGCTCGTTTGCATGTTACCCAGAATGCCTGATGGTAACCCCTGTCCAGTGCCTATCACATTGTGAACCCAGGGCTCAGGTGCCTGCTGTGTCCTGGAGGAGCGGGTGCCAGGCTGGGGACCGTGGGCTCACAACTGTGGGCAGAGAGTCCACATAGCCATCTCCTAAGACCGCCCCCCCTGCACTGACCACGCGCCTCACGCTTCCCACTGCTGACCCCACCTTCTCACTCCACACCTTGACCCACTCCGGAACTGGCCCTGTTCCTCAGTCCGTCTTCGCTGGCCCACCTCTCATTATCCTTATCCTCTCCACAACCCCCACCTCTCCGAGCTGACCGGTGGTCCCGCCCCCAGGTTCCACGTGGGCACAGCAGATGACAGCGGGGGCTACACCGTGGAGGTGAGCATCAATGACTACCTGGACATCTACTGCCCACATTATGGGGCGCCGCTGCCGCCGGCTGAGCGCATGGAGCACTACGTGTTGTACATGGTCAATGGCGAGGGCCATGCCTCCTGCGACCACCGGCAGCGTGGTTTCAAGCGCTGGGAGTGTAACCGACCCGCGGCGCCTGGGGGACCGCTCAAGTTCTCTGAGAAGTTCCAGCTCTTCACACCCTTCTCACTGGGCTTTGAATTCCGCCCAGGCCATGAGTACTACTACATTTGTGAGTGGGCACGCAGCATGGGGGCAGGCCAAGGAGCTCGGGGTGGAAGGCTGGGGAGTGGTCCCTGTCTGGTCCCTCGTCCATCGCTGGTCTTTGTAGGGTTAGGGTAGGGGGGATCAGTTTCTTGGATGATCTATCTCATCATCCTCTCTGCAAGAGTCCCCATTTTGCAGATGGGGAAACTGAGGTTCAGAGTGGGACTGAGACCACACACATGACTTCACCTTCTGGTCAGCCACTGGCTTCTGGCTGGGGAGCGGAGCCAATGTCTCCACAATTGGTCAGCCTATCTCACACTGATACCAGGGCTGCCCACCACCCAATGCACTGAGGAGAGAGACTGAGGCATATGGAGCCTTAAGGTCCAGGGGAGCTTAGTGAAAGCCACTGGTGAGGGCAGAGCCCAGTGTTCTGCCCAGCACATCCTGGCCTGGGCAGAGGTCTCCCAGGCCCTCCCACTCCCGTTCCCCACTGCCACTCCTGGCTGCAGAGAAGGGAACCCAGTTCCTTAACATTCCAGCTCCCGCTGTGTCAGTTAAACTCTACAAGGCCCCATTTCCTCCTCTGCTCTATTTGGACTTTTTCATTTTAATTCAGGGAAAACGGGTAGAGGAAGGGGATGAAGGTGTTTAAATTAAATTTCATAATATAAGAAAAATTACATTTTCTTTCTGAGATAGGAGTTTCATAAAGATAATTATTGTAATTATTCATCCTATCTCTGTGAGGAATGTTACTCTTCTTACATGCCCTTTGTCTTCATCTCACAGAATGAGGGGCTTGGGGAGTGGGCCGAAGTGGCCGCCACAGACAAGATAGACAGAGCGGACAGGCCAAGACAGGCAGAGCTCTGTGAGTGGCCACACCTGTTCACATGTGTGCACCCCATTGGTCCCATGGGGCCTCAGGCCACCCTCCCCACCCTGTCGCTCCTGAGCCCCCCTCCTTTCTGACTCATGGCTGATACTGTGGCAACACCCCAACCCCTCCTCCAGGGTACTTGCCAAGTGGGCCAGGAAGCAAGGAGCAATACTGGTCACATTTTAGGCATGAGGACTGAATGTCCTTCCACCTTCACGTGACCTCTGCAGTGTGGGGTCCCTTCAGGAGAAGTGGAACCTGCCTTCTTCCCAGTGCCACTGGCTTCTACCATCTCCCAGATGGAAATATTTCGTCCCAAAGCACCTCTTGTGAGCCAGCTGAGGCCCTGATGGGGAAGACTTGCTGTGGGGCACACAGAGAACAGAACTTTGATCCCATGTCAATAATTTGTTAACACTGACTTTTGGCTGATCAATTGAAAACAAATACCATTTTATTCATCACCTTTGAACCTTGCCCTGTGCTGCTCTGGAATGAGATGGAGTTGAACACAGATACCCCCAGTCTCTGTGTTTAGGGTTCAGTAAAGGGAGGGTCAGGGGGAGTGTGAAGGAGAATTTCTGAGAAGTAGGGGGCATTATGTCTGGGACTTTGATGTATGATTAGGAGTTTTATAGGTAGCTTCCCACCTAGAGTCAGGGTTGAGTCACCAGCATGGGAAAGGGGGTTCAAGTGCCAAGAGGCCTCAGGCACCAAGAGTGCCCTGCTCCATTAACCCCAAACCCTTCTCTTCTAGCTGCAACGCCACCCAATGCTGTGGACCGGCCGTGCCTGCGGCTGAAGGTTTATGTTCGGCCGACCAGTAAGTGCTCAGGATCCAGGCCCCCGTCCTTGAGTCCTCTTTGAGGACCTACTGAGTGGTCATTGGAGTCAGGGGATGGTCACAGCACAGCCTGGGGGGGGGGAATCCCACAACCTCAGCAATAGCTGGGGCAGGTCCCGCCCCCAAGCCTCAGTTTTCCCATCTGCAAATCATAATGAAGGTTGAAGCCAGCCCCTCACCCGACTGAGGCCATAGCCACTGGAGAATGGGTTTAGGGGAAGTTTCCTTGAGATGGACCAAGGGGCTTGTGCTCTGAGCTCTTGAAACACCATAGGACTCCCAGAGACGAGGGGGTGCCTGCAGCCTTGAGACGTCACCCTGGTGCCAGGCACACATTAGTTGGGCACCTGCTGTTTGCCTCGCTCTGTGCTAGAGGCATAGCCCCAACCAATGTGGACAGGAATCTCCACGCCCTGAGGAGCAGCCAGGGTTGAGCCAGTGAATGAAGTTCAGGTCAGGAGAAGCTCTAGGAAGCAAGAGAAAGCAGATGGAGGTGGTGGACACTTAGGGAGGGGTCTGGGATGCTGCTGACCATCCTGTCTCCATGTCCCTCAGATGAGACCCTGTATGAGGCCCCTGAGCCCATCTTCACCAGCAATAACTCATGCAGCAGCCTGGGCAGCTGCCGGCTCTTCCTCAGCACTGTCCCCGTGCTCTGGACCCTCCTGGGCTCCTAGCCCCAGCCTGCAGGATGCAGGCCCCACCTGGATGGCAGCCTCTGAGACCAAACAGAGATGCCTGCCTCTCCCACGACTGGTGCTGCCCCCACCCGCAGGGGGCCGTCAACCCGCCCCAGAACCAGCCCCAGGGGAAGGGGCACCCACTGACCCTGATGGCCAAGGGTCCCATGTCAGCATGTTCCCTGGACAGGCCATCTCATCAGGGGCTCTGGAGAGCCTGAGACCCTGCTGGCAATGTTGATTTCGTTTGGTTTTAGTGTATTTTTCATGGTTGGATCAGAAAGACTTTAGTTTTTAATTTAATTTATTCCTTGCTGTCGCCAGTGACTTTAGGAAGGAAATAGATGGAAGTGGTGAGGGTCCCGGGCCACCTGGGAGATGGGGATGGTGACCTTAATCTGGTCACTCCATTTGTTGGGTCCTGGTTGGAGGCCACCACAGACCCCCTCAGGTGCCTGGAACAGGCCAGTCTGAGTCAGAAGGGGCAAGGTGAGACCCCTGGATTCTGGCCTAGGCATCTGGACCCTTCTCAGACCCCTGTTCTCCAGTTTTACCCTCCTCATGGTGACTGGTTCCCAGAGTGGAGACCCACAGTGTTTCACCATAAACCACTGTGGAGTCCCAGCCCCCTTAGAACCATAGCACCCCAGCCCACCCTCCAGGCTCACATGATTGTCCTGAGGCTGAGAAAATACTACATTTTTGTAAATAGAGCCAGCAAGTATATACTGTGATTTATTATTACTGTATTCCTGAGGACATTTTCCTTTTTTCTCTCTCCTTGGGGGGTGAGGTGCATTGATGCTTTTATTTTGGTGGTGGTGGTGGGGTGGGGTGACTTTTTAGAGTAGAAGCCTCACTTTGCAATAAGCTCATTGGTCTGTCAGAGCCTCCTCCCTCTACTCTATGACTAATAATCTTTATAAGAAAACAGAAGGATGCCCCCGGGATGGCTCAGCAGTTTGAGCACTTGCCTTGTAACCACAAGGTCCGGGGATCAAATCCCGGCCCGGCCTGTGCAACCCATACCCCGCCAGGATGTTGGTGAAGGTTCTCACCTACCATGCAGGAGGCCCCTGGTTTGTTTCCTGCCCCACGCAGCCCCACATCCACCTGTGTGAAATGAAACTATGTCACAACTAATGATGTACAACTATGGAGACTGTTTAGGGCCCTCCCCCCTTATTTCTCTCTCTCTCTCCCTCGCCCCCCCACCCCCCAAAGTAGTAAAGTAAATCTTAAAAAAAAAAAATTAGAAAACAGAAAACAGAGCAAAATGGGGGTGGGGGTGGGGGTGGGGTGGGACCACCACCATCAAAAAAAAGAAGAAAGAAACCTCATCTCTAAGACACTTTCATGAAGCAAACTGCATTTATACAGATTTCATATTTCTACTCGCCTTTCCTGTGTGTTATATATATTATATAACTATATGGTGCTCGGCCACTGCTGAGGGGCTTTTGTCAGCATGAGCGGTGGTATTGCCACACCTGGAGCTGGCGACAGGGCCCCCTCACCCCTGTCACAATCAACTTTGGATTCTGTATTTTTTATAATAAAATGAGCATAAACCTCTAGGTGTGTGTCTGTGTTTGAGGCCGTCAACCTAGTTGGAGGAGTGCTTTGAGCTAACAATTTGGGAGCCAAGCCCCTGCCAGACAGGGGTGTGTTTGAGAAACATTTAGAGATGATCATGATGGGTTCTTTGGTTCTATGCATCATTTGGGGCCAGGCCCTGGAGTGAGCATTTTATGGGCAACCCATAGGCCTTGGCTTCCGCCTCCAAGAAATAGAAACAAACCCCTCTGTTCCCCTGGGGCTGCTGGAAGAGATGGGCTGGCTCTGAGTACACAGTAGGGGTTTATTAAGTGTCCCTTCTGAGCATGTGACAGGTCTCTTAGGAACCAAATTCTGTGACATCTTCATTGCCAAGGTCTGCGGCTATGTGACTCAGTTTCCCTACCTGCCCCCATTAATCCCTTTCTGGTTTTGCAAAAGGCATGTGTCAGTGAGTTGTGGGGTCCAAGGGCCCTTCACCCCAGCCTAGCCCCAAACAGGCACAGAGAAGCTGGAGGTTACTGGGCCCGGCTGAGGGACGGGGGTCCTCAAGGCTGCTCTGGGCTTGGTGCCTCCCCCAGGACTATAGCGTCTCCAGCACAGTTTGCCAAGGGGGAAGGCTCTGAGCTGATGAATTTGGCTGTGCTGGGCCTGGCATCGAGCTGCCTCTTAATGAGGCCAGCCAGTGGCACAAAGACCCCTGTGTCTGCCTCCCAGCCCCACTTAGTGGCTGGGTTGGAGGCTGCATGTCCATGCTGAGTACCACAGAGGGAGACCCTAGGGCCCCTGACCCCACTGTGAGGACCCAGAAGTGCAAGGGGTGGAGGCCTGTCTGAGGGCCACTCACCCCGAGACCCCTTGCCCACAATTCAACCCAGCCTCACTGGGCGCTAGAGGGAGAGAATTAAATGCTGGGGCCATGGGGTGGAATCTTAGCTGACTGATTTTGTATTTGAAAATATTTTTATTGAGATATAATTCACATATCACACCATCCATCCATTTAAAATACAATTCTACAATTTTTAGTGCATTCACGGAGTTGTGCTATCTAATTACAAAATATGCCAACACCCCCCAAAAGCAACCCTGTCCCCATCAGCAGTTACCCCACCTCTCTCCCCAGCCCTGACAACCACTGACCCGCTTCCTGTCTGTGAATGTGCCTGTTCTGGACGTTTCACATAAATGGAACCACACACTGGGTGGCCTTGTGCGTCTGGCTTCTCACTGAGCACCGTGTGTTCAAGGTCCATCCATGTTGTAGTGAGTGTCAGTGCCTCCCTCTGTCTCACAGCTGAGTAACGCTCCAGGGTGTGGATGGGCCACGTGTGTATCTATCATCTGCTGAAGTACTTTTAGGTTGTTTCTACATTTTAGCTATTACAAGAATTTTAAGATTATTATTAGTTTTGTTTTAAATTGATATACTGGGAAGCTGGGATGGCTCAGTGGGTTAGGCGCTCACTTTGCAGCCCCGGGGACCAAGGATTGAATCCCGGCCCCGGCCTGTGTGGACCCATATGCTGAACTGGGGAGTGCCCCCAGTTCGGTTCTCACCGGGGCAAGACCCCGGCCCAGTTCCTGCCCTGTGCAGCCCCGCACCCACCTGGGGAATGAAACTATGTGGAAAAACCAATGATGTGCAACTATGAAGACTGCTCTGGGCCCTCCCTCTTCGCTCTGCCTCTGACTCTGTATCTCTCTCTGTGTCAAAACAATAAATAAATCTTTAAAAAAAAAGTTGATATACTGACATATAATTTTGTGCAAGTTTTAGGGATACATGTTGATAATGGTTCATTTATATATATTGCTAGGGGAAGCTGGGATGGCTCAGTGGGTTAAGCGCTCACTTTGCAGCGCCAGGGACCGGGGATCGAGTTCCGGCCCGTGCGGACCTATGTGCTGGACTGGGGAGTGCCCCCAGTTCAGTTCTCTCTTTGTCTCTCTCTCTGTCAAAAACAATTAAAAAACAAAAAAGATTTATATATATTGCTACATGATAACCACTTATTATTTTTGAGACAGTTTTAACACAAAAGGTGACCTTAGATGGATAAGTACACAAATAGCTCTGTTCCCACCTCAGGACCTTGGCACATGCTATGCCCCCTGCCTGGTCCCCACAGATCACTGCTCAGCTTTCAACCTCCCTGGCAAGTATCTACTCACCCCTTGCTTCTCGCTGTCTAGTCTCTGATTCTTTACTTGTCCATCCCGCCCATGGGTTGGGAGCCTGTAGAGAGCAGGAGCCAGGACACAGAAACATGTGCACACACTTGTTTTTCAAAGCCGCAAGAGCCATGCGCATTTCTGTACTGCCAGACCCATTTGGGGCCCAGGTCTCTATGGAGCCACCACTGTACCTTGCTAGCCACGGGTTCCTGTTTCATGGGCCATCACTGTGCAGAGCAGCCACTCCTGCGGCTTCACTGTGCACAGCTGCCCCACCCCAGCTGCAGCTGAGAGCACACCCCCTGTAAGACCCCAGGGCGGAGTGAGCCGTCAGGATACGGCCAGCCATCAGGATACTGCGTCAGGATACTGCGTCAGGATACTGGCGTCAGGATACGGCTGTCAGGATGCAGGTCCCGTTTTGAGCTCTTTTTCAGCCCAGAGTTTCCAGAGAAAAGTGATTTTCCTCCTGTGGATTTCCCTTACTGCCGCCTTGGGACCCCATGATGCGCGGGAAGTCCTCAGGTTCAGGAGGTGATGAGGGGAGTCCTTAGGTCCCTCCAGCCTTGCTGTCTGTTCCCATAGAACAATGCCTCCCACCTCGGGCCCCTTCAGATTCATGTGTGGGGAGACAAGCCCCACAATTACAGGGCAAGAGATTCTATAGCCCCTTTCTGGGCCTCCAGCACCACTATCAATGACTACAGCTCTGTTCCAGGAAAAGCCCTGGGCCCTGTCCCCTTGGGTCCCCACACCCCATGGTGGTCCTCCTGCCCAGTCTTTTAGGGGTCTGATGAGTCCCTTAGCCAGAGCCAGAGTTGGAAGCCCCCATGTGTGTCTCCCACCCCTACTCAGAGGAACGGCCATAGTTGCTGTGGCCCCAGGCCCACCTGCTCCTCCCTCCCAACACCTGCTCCATGGGGATCCTCTTACTCACTGGGGGGCTCCCACCTCTGGGCATTTGGGCTGTACCCCCTGCCTGATGGACCCTCCCCTCCTTAGGACTTTCCTCAAACACTCCTCTACAGAGCCTCCCAGACCCCTCCCTTACCTCTGAGTGATTTTCTTTTCTCTTTGACATTTATTCATTATCCCTCAGGCATGCCCCATATTTTCCTCATTTGTCTTGTTTTTTGTGTTTCCTCCCTGTGGTCAGGGATTTTTATCTGTCTTTGTCACTTCCGTGTCCTCAGTGCCTAGAGCATGCCTGGTACACAGTAGGCACTCAGTAAGTGCTCGAATGAATGTTGTATATGTACTCATATGTGGAAGCTGCACAATTAGAAAAGAGTATAACATGAGAATTGCATTTCCTATGCCAAGCTCAGTGCCTCCAGCAAGCATTTAGTGAGCACCTACTGTGTGCAGTCAGTACTGGACCCTCCTTCGTCTGTGGCCTTAAGGTGAGAACCATGAGGCCTAAACCAGTGGTCTCTGAGCCCCATATGTGGGGAGTTTATGGGCCATGGGAGGAGGGCATAGTGTTGGGGACCCTGGTCCAGGTTGCAGGTGGCTGGGAGGCCACTCATGGACAAATAAAAAATAAGTTGGAAGCCTAGAACCTGAGGATCCCTAAATCATCACAAGATAGCAGACAGCTGGAAATTAAGTGGTGGAAGCTGGGCCGGCATATTCCGTAGGGGCGGCTGGGGGAAACGCTCCCACACTTAGTCTCCCCTAGAAGTGGCTGGGATGGCCGAACCATCATTAGAACCCTACAGGTAATGATTGTCAGGGCCTGGCGTGGACCACAGGTAGGGCAGGGCTGAGCTCAGGGCAGATGGCAGGACCCATAGAAGTGCAGAGGCTAGACAGAAGGGCCATTCAGGTGTCTTCTTCAATCTTTCCAGAGGCTGGGGAGGGGGTCTCAAAGGCCAGAGCAAAGAAAGAGGGCAGGAGTAAAGGGCAGGGAGGAATGGCTCCAGGTAGGGGGCTGCTGAGCCTGAGGACCTGGGCTGTCCCCCAGGGAGGCATCAGGAGGTGGCTAGAGTCTCTGTGCCTCTGTCTGCATGTCATGGGATGGGACAGATCCCTGCTGGTGTTGCCTGAACCCCCCTCTGAGGTAGAGCAGAGCTGTGGACAGCCCCTGACACCCTATCATTGATCTGGAAAAGGAGGCTGACAGGCCCAGAGAAGATCGATGGGCCCTAATGGGCGATGCAGTTCATGGTGGGGGTCACTGAGCCCTGCTGGAGACCCCCACTCCTGTGTAGGCGGGGACACGGGTCCCATCAGTCACACAGGTGGACAAGGTGAATCCAGGGTGAGCCTAGGCCTTGGTGGAATCAGTAGTTGGATCTGGACAACCCCAGGGTGATGAGACCGGGTCCCTCAAAAGCACCAGGGTGCCTGGGTGGAGGGGGCCCCTCTTCATGCCTCCACCTCCAGGAAACATTTGTTCTATATGCGGGGGGCTGTGTTGGGGACTTCAGGGCTGCCCTCTCCCTAAAGCTCTGACTCAAAGACACAAGTTTGGGGGTGTAGGAGCTGCCACCTGGTGAGTCCATGACCCTACACAGGTTGCTTGGCTCCCTCTCTGGGTCTGGGGCCACAGCGCCTGGCTCTTGGCCCACCCCTCCCCTCTGCTCAAAGCCCTGCGGAGACTCCCCTCTGTCCCGGACAAGGCCCCACCCCTGCGGCGAGACCCCGCCCCTCCCCGGCCCTGCCTCCTGACTTGGTTGATCCACTCGTGGCCTCTCAGCAGGGCCTACCCCAAGCCAGTGTCTTCCCTTCTTGCTTTTGCCCAGGCGGGTCCCCAACCAGGGACTCTTCCCTGAGCTCTTCAGGTCCCAGCACCACTTTCTGGGCCTCAGTTTCCCCATTTACAAACCGAGGGCATGAGCCTGGTCTCAGGAGGCAGGAAGGGAGGCCTGGTTCCCTTCTCCCACCCCTTTTGGTGAGCTGTGGCCAAGCTGCCTGCCTTCCCCCCTCAAGGACTCAGTTTCCCCAACTGTGCAATGTGGTGCAAGACTTGGGTTTCATCGCTGACTCAGCCTCTTTTTCCAGTGGGATCCCATGGGGCAGGGCAAGCAGCTTTCTGTCTGGGCCTTAGTTTACCCTTCTCCAATTCTGAGAAGACCCACCTGAAACCTACTGTACAGATGAGAAAGCTGAGTCTAGGGGAGGGGAGGGGGCCCGCCCAAGGCCCCACAGCTGGGATCCTGCGGTCAGTAGGTGCCTGAGGTGATCCCATGGGCATGGCTGGATGGTGAAGGAGCCGGGCCTCCTACCCCCGCAGCCCAGGTAAGCAGTTCAGGTGAGTCTAGATTATTTATTCTTGACAGTAACAGTCCACAGTGGGCTCAGAGTAGCTGGCAGACCTGGCAGGTGAGCAGGGCAGTTGTGGAGCCCTCCTTAGGTGGTGAAGCTTAGAGCCTGTTATCTTAACGTGAAGGGGCATCGCTGAAAGGGCCCTCCATGATCCCACTCAGCAACACCAGGTCAACCCCTCACGGGGACAGTTTATAGCCCCTCAGCACCTTTGTGTCGCCTGCCCTGCCAGACACACCAGAATTATGGCTTGTAATATCATGGCCAAGTGCTAATGACGGCAGTTTCACCGAGTCCCCACATGGCCAGGTCTGTTATTGGCAGTATTCATCATGCTCAGGACTGCAGTTCTAGACTCCCTAGGCCAGACTGGGAAACTGAGGCACACAGAAGTGTGTTTTGCCCCTGGCTGAGGGTACAGTTACAGGAATCTGAGTTTCAGCTCCAGCCCCAGTGTCTGATACAAGGTCACCAGCCCTCAGGGAATGTTTGTTGAATGACTAAACGTGTTTTGTGCGTGGACTCCAAATCGAGTGCTCCCTCTCACCAGCTGGGAGAGGCTGCGAACGCTGTCCTCATTCTCCAGCATCCCCTCCTTGGTCAAGGCCCAGCTGTGTGTGGCGTGGGGAGTGCTGCAGGAGTCAGCTGTGCTGGCTGGCAGCACTTTAAATCGAAATGCATATGTACATCAGGTAAATAACTGTGGCCCATATCCTGGTCACAGGCAGAATTAAGTGCCCTGTTGGGGATCTGGCAGCACCAGGTGGGGGTGTGGGACACATCCCTGGCTCTCAGACCCCTACTGTTGCCCATTCTGTCCTTGAACATTGCCACGCTCCTGCTGCATGGTGGGCATATGAGGAGGCATGTAGGGGGCCAGGGAGTGATTTCTGGGATCCAAGACCTGAATTATGAACCCCAGGGTCCCATAGGCTCGGGTTAGAGCGAGGCCAGCTCCTTAGCTGGGTGCTTCTGGGTGAGTCATGTGCCCCCCACCAAGGGCTGTGGCAGCACTGGGCATTGGGCATAACCCAGATCATGTTGGAGTCCTGGTCCACTTTGGCCCCTCAACAGCTGAGGTGGGCAGTAGATCCTTCTTGTGAGGTCCTGGCATCCCCAGTCCTGTTGGATGCCAGGGAGACTCCATTCACTCACATGGGAAGGCCCCCACGGGGCCGGCACAACTGCGTGGTCCTCCCAGGTTCCTTCCCTCCACTGGAGCTCCAGCGGAGAGGGATGAGGGGGCAGGAAGGGGGTTTTCAATTAAGGAGCAACTAATCCCCTGGCTAGCCTTCTGGGGCCCAGTAAATCTATTATGAAAAGCCTCTAAATGTCCCTAAAGTCATCCTCAGACAATGCGAGGATTAGGCCTTGGGAGGGGAAACCGAGGTGCCCGCTGGCTGGTGTATTAGCAGGGAGGGGGCCTGTAGGGTTGGGGGGAGTGACCCCATTTTCTAGCTGGGGAAGCTGAGGTAGGCCCAGGCCTAGAATAAAGGGGCCCCTCCCAGGGCACCCTCAGCAGACCCACATACAAAGGTGGGCATCAGGTGCTGTCCACTGCTGTTGCTTCCCTCACTGCCTGCCAAGGGGGATTTTCCCACAGATGGCAAGGTGACCTTAATGAGTCTGAAAGATTGGGGGCCAGAGATGGGGGTCTTTGACCTGACAAAAGTGCCAGTGAGTCAGGACTGTCTAGCAAGGAGGAGACCCTTGTGAAGCCAAGGATCCCAGGCTATGATTTCAGGGTCCCTGGACTCTGCTGAAGTCACCATGACCAGGTCCACACCTTTCACTCAGCAGGCACTCCAGATAGAGGCATCTGCCTGAGCAAAGACTTGGTGACCAGAGAGAGCAGCCCCAGGCCTGGGTGGAGGGAAAGGCTGGCAGAAAGGGATTTCTTGTTTCCTCCTGAGTGTAGCTGGGAGCTTTGGGGGGCGGTTTTAGCCCAAGTGGCCCTGCCTCCCTCCCAGGATGCATTGTAGGAACATTGACCCCAGCTTGGCTTTTGCACTTCCTCATGGGTCCTGTGGCCAGCTGCTCTCTCCTCTGGGGGCAGAAATTCTTCCCATCACCAAGGAGCAAGGGGAAGAGGGAGGAGGGGGTGGGTGCCTGCACACCCTCATCCTGCTGAGGGTGGGCAAGGGTACTGAGGCATGGGGCAGACAGCCAGTGGGGCCTTCCTGGGCCCCTGGGCTGGCTCCAGTCCAGCCACCTGTGTGTACTGGTCTACTAGGTGCTGGGGAATGACCAGAAGGTGAGTGCTTAGATGACTCAGCCAGGCTGATCCCCAGATTCCTTTGGGTCAGAGGAGAGGTTTGTGTGGCTGCCGGGGATCAAGGCCTTGGTGGCCCGCCCAGTCTCACTGAGAGATGGGAGAGGATGTGTGTGCCTCCCTGTGACTGTTTTCTTATAATCGTCCTCATGGATGGCTTGATGCTGTTCTTAGCACAGAGGGGGTTACTGGAGTTTTAGGAGGCCCCCCTTCCTGGCCTGGCTGTGAGTCAGGCCTGCTGGGCCCCTTCAGGTCATCATGGCCCAGTAGCTGTCACAGGGGGCTCATTCTAGCCTGTCCAGGATGGACTCAAGTGGAACCAATGCTGACCAGTGGAAATGTGCCCTCAAGGGCCCAGCCTGCCTGACTTTGGCTGCCTCTGGTCCCAGCCCACTTGCCACCAGGGACACCATCTTTCGTGCAGTATTGGGCAGACCCCTTCTTGGCCACTCAGCTATGGCCACCACCTGGACAAAGCTGGTATAAAATGCCACTGGACCCTCAGTGGAGAGGCCCCTGTGCCCTGCCTCAGTTTTCCCATCTCTTGCATGAGTGCGACAAGACTGCTGTTTATTTCAGGATTGAATGGGGGCCGTGTGGGCAGAGGGGGCTGGGCAGGCAGAGATCCTCCCAGCACTTTCCCAGGGGTGCTTGGCTGGCCCTCTGCCAGGTCCCTCCGCCAAACCTTTGTCTAGGAAATTCAAGGTGACAGGGAGAATGGATATGCTCTGGGCGTGAAAGCAAATGCTGTTGACCTCTGACCCTGCCCCTAATCCCTGTTGAAGCCCTTGCTGGGAAAGGGACTTCAGAGATGACTGGGGTACAGTCCCTGCCCTAGGCACCAAAGGGAGCTTCCGGGTCAGGGTCACAGGGGATTCGGGAAACATAACTGTCTCACTGGCCATGTGTCTGGTTACCACCTTGAGGAGGCCCACAGGAGAAACTCAGGGCAGTCAGAGCCTGGGAAGCCCTCAGGTCCAGGGTAGAATCGGGTCTTGCCACCTCCAGGCTGGGAGACTGGTCCAGCAGCCACCCTCTCTGAGCCTCAGAACAGGAAGTTCATGACAAATCTGGCCCAATTTGGAAGGCAGCTCATAGCCATGCTAGCCCTTTCGCTGTGCTGGTATTTTATTGTCGCACTTGAAGCGGTTTCAGGGAGGTCGTGGAGTTTTGTCCCTCGTAACCTGATCTGCCACTGATGATGATTCACAGCTTTTGCAGTCAAAACAATGTCAGAACATGCCCTGTTACACTTCTGCTTCTTTTCACAGGCAGTGAGATGAATTGAGCAATTTCACCGCCTTCTAGATTTGTAAGCACTCCCGGCACACTCAAAAGTCTCCATTCAGCACACACAACTTCCACAAAGGAAACTCTAACATTAACGCCAAACGCCCAGTAGAAAACGCCCAGTAGAAAAGTAAAATATTTCGCAAAAAAATATGATTTTTTCTTTATATAAAAATACTAAAGAAGTATAAAATAAAGGTTGAATAAATGAAAATGTAGTTTCAAAATCCTTATGTGTTATTTCTTTGTAATGTAAATCAAACACCGAAAAATTTTCTCTTATGACATTTGGATACAGTATGTATCAAAAAAAATTTTTGAAGGTGACCATGGCTCCATCCAGCAAATAAAGTACAAGTGTTTTTATCATAAACTGCATTGCCACACGTGCCTGTACTACAATAAAATACACGGAGCGGCGAAAAACATGAATGAAAACCAAGACGAGACATACTTGTCATACGCATAGCAGCAATAGCAACTCATGATGAGACAGTATGGTCACACGCAGCGAAAGGGCTAGATGTCTGACTTCTAACTGTCTCTCTCTCTGGGGTTGGAGGGGAGTGTGGCTGAAGGGATACATAGCCCCGGTATCCCTTTGCCTAGAGTGTGGGGAGGGCTTTCTGACCTGACTGCTCTCATCTGCTCTAAACTCCACAGCTCCCATTGTCTTTGAGACAGTTTCCAGCCTGGACAAGGGCCACAGAAACAATGGCAAAAGCTCTGACCACCGGGTTTGTAGCCTAGGTTTGAGTCTCAGCGCCACCTCCTCTGTGCCAGTCCTGGAGGGAGCCCTTTTTTCTCTAGGCCTCCCCTAGTGGCAAACAAGGATATTAAAACACCAGGGCTGTTGTGCAGATAAAATGAGGAACTCTGTTAATCAGACTGAGCCTAGGGCCAGGCAGACAGCAGGTACTCAATATATGCAACTCAGGATGGTGCTGGACTTCAGCCCTGGCTCTGGCCCTGACCTTGGTCCTGGAACAAGACCTGCTGCCACCGACCCAGCGGAGGAGCTAAGACCATTAACATCAAGGCTGTCACATGGTGACATTGGCTAATAAATGCTTCAGGAAGAAAGAGGTAAATGAATGAATGAATGAATGAATGAATGAATGAAAGAATGGAGACATCTTCACTTCTGCCTGCTGTGGTGACTTAGCCCCTCACCTTCCAGCTCCTTTGAGAGACCACCTCTAGAAGCTTCCACTGACAAATGGTTCTCCTTCACTGACCATGAAGCTTTCTCATGCTTGGGTAACTCTGTACTCCCCAGTGGCCATGTGTCTGTTCCACCCTGCTGAACTGTTCCCCATGGTCAATTTCAATTTGGCCTAGTCTGCCTCTGTAGCCTCACCTTTCTTTGGGAATGGGGTAGGGTGAGGGGGTGGGGGTGGGAGCGATGGCTTCTAAAACCTATCCTACGAAGTCTCCAGGATCTGCATCTGGTGACAAGAGGACTCTACCGTTGCTTCTCCTTTCTGAGCCTCAGTTTCCCCAAAGGTAGAATGAGGATGTGAGGAAAGGCGGTTTGGGGCCAGCCCTGTTTTCACTTTTCACCCAACCTCAGGCAGTTCTTTTTTTTTTTTTTTTTTTAAGATTTATTTTATAGTTTTTGGCAGACAGAGAGAGACAGAGACAGAGAGAGATAGAGAGAAGGGGGAGGGCCCAGAGCAGTCTCCATAGTTGTACATCATCAGTTTTTGACATGGTTTCATTCCACACAGGTGGGCGGGGGCCACGCAGGGCTGGAACTGGGCTGGGAGCCTCTCGCATAGGAAGCACACCCCAGTTCAACATACGGGTCTGCATAGGCTGGGGCTGGGATTCGATCCTTGGTGCCCGGGGCTGCAAAGCAAGCGAGCCATCCCGGGTTCCCTCATGCAGTTCTTGAGTGCCAGCTGGGAGCCTGATCCTGTGCCAAATGCCAGGGACACAGTAGGAACCAAATAGCATTGGAGTTAACCAGGGTAAGGGGGAGGGAGGGCATTTCGGGCAGGGGTAACAACACATCCGAAGGCCCTGAGGCAGCAGGGAACAATGTGCTGTGGAGGAGCACAAGGAGTCATAGTGGTGGGATCAGGAAAGGAGAAGGGAGCAGTGGGGAGGGTGGGTGAGCCTTGATGACAGTTACTCATTGTTAACACGTTAAGCGCCCAGGCTATTTTGTGTTGTTTACCGCTTGGCCTGTTATATCAGATTTCCGAAATGCTGGCAACTGGAGATCTGTTTAGGTTGCGATAAGGCTGAATGTTTATATATAGAATATATGTACTGTGTGAATATTTATTATTTACCACAATTTGTACAATGTATTATTTTAGAAATGCTTCAGTCAGTTGTCTGCGATTCTTTTTTTTTTTTTTTAATCTTTTCACATTTATAGAGAGAGAAATTATCTTTTTGTCTTCAGTGCATATTTATTTCTATTTTACTTTTGACAGATAGAGAGAGAGACAGAGACAGAGACAGTTAGAGAACCGAACCGTGGGAACTCCCCAGTTCAGCATGTGGGTCCTGCCTGGGCCGGAGCCGGGACTCGATCCCCGGTCCCCGTGGCCTCAAAGCGAGCGCTCAACCCGCTGAGCCGTCCCGGCTTTCCCCTCTTTTTTTTTAAAAATATATATTTATTTATTTTGACAGAGGAGAGAGAGAGAGAAAGAGCGAGAGAGAGAGATACAGAGACAGAGAGAGAACTGAACTGGGGGAGCTCCCAGTTCAGCATATGGTTCCGCACGGGCCGGGGCCGGGGCCGGGGCCAGGACTCGATCCTCGGTCCCCCGCGCTGCAAAGTGAGCGCCTAACCCACTGAGCCATCCCGGCTTCCCCTGTCTGCGATTCTTGTTCCAGTGCAGAAAAATATTTTTCTTTACCTGTGAACTTGAAAATGTCAGTAGAAGAGGAGCGTGAAAGTGATTCTAGTGAAATTATTTTTCCTAAAAAACAGTGTAGAGTCGTTATTTTTTCATCATCAGATGAAGAGGACGAGGATATTGAAGAATGGCATGATCCGAGAGGTGATCAACCAAGGATTATATACCTTACACCTATGCGTCTGGCTTTAGGATTGAAGACTTTAATGCAAAGTCATGTGTAACAGTAGAGAATTGTTATGAACTGTTCGTGCCTAATACATTGTTTCAGGATATCACCGCACAAACAAACTTATATGTGTTGCAACAACTAGAGGTTGGAAACTTGCAGTGTTTGTGCAGGTGGACAATGACAAACAAAAATGAAATGAAACGATTTTGGGGGCTAATTCTATGGATGGGATTAGTTAGACTACTATCCTTACGTTTATATTAGTCTCATGATCCTGCATATATGCAAAGTTTCCCACATAAAATTATGTCCAGAAATAGATTTGAAATATTATTATGAACGCTGCATTTTTCAGACAACAGGGAGAGAAATGTCTCCAATCGTTTATGCAAAATACAACAGCTGATAATCACCTTAAAATAAATTTTAAAAAATATTATGATCCATCAGAAGCTTTATGTATCGATGAACCGTTGGTACCATTTCGTGGCCGCATTATATTTAGGCAATATTTAAAACAAAAATGCCACAAATATGGCATTAAATTATTTAAGTTGTGCTGTGGACCTGGGTACATGTATGCTTTTCGTGTATATACAGGGAAAACTTTGGAAAAAGAAAATACTACACCAACAAAGACTGTAATGTCTCTTTGTAGAGATGTATTCAATAAAAGACACATGTTGTTCACAGACAACTGGTACACGAGTTTAGAATAGGCATACAAATTACTGGATAAAAATACTCATTTGATAGGAACATTATGTTCAAATTGACGGGGAAATCCTCAACAAGTAACATCAAAAAAATTAAAACGGGGAGAAATTATAGCAAAGGAAAACAAAAAAGGAATAACCACTTTAAAATGGAAAGATAAGCAGGACGTCTTACTTCTATCAACAAAACATACATCAGAAATGGTAAATGCTGAAAGTAGATCAGGTCACCACTTGAAACCAAAAATTGTAGTGGATTATAATACAGGAAAAGCAGCAGTTGACATATCCAATCAAATGAATGCCTACAATAATCTGTTGCAAACATCCATGAACTGGTATATAGCCTTTGAGCTGTTACTAAATACTGCTGTTCTCAATGCTCATATTTTATATAAAAATATTCCCAAGAAAAATATGTGTATCACTGAATTTCAGAAGAAATTAGCTGTATATCTTACAAATTGTCGGGATGAAGAAATTCCATGTAGCAGTACTGCAAATACACCTCAAAAACCTCATCGCAAACTCCAAAAAAAACCTGGAAAAGTGTTTGAAGTGCGAAGTATTGCAAACAATGCTACGAAGACAATGCGGCACTATTTGGAAGAGAAATTGCCAGAAAGTTGACTAAACAAGTTGTAACATTTTGTGAAACCTGCAAAGGACAACCATTTTTGTGTTTACCGTGTTTCAATAAAACTCACTAAATTTTTTTTACTATTTTTTAAATTAAAAAAAAAAAATTTTTTTTAATAGAGAGTAATTCTTTTATCTTCAGTGCATATTTATTTTTATTTTATTTTATTTTTGACAGATAGAGAGAGAGACAGAGACAGAGACAGTTAGAGAACCGAACTGTGGGAACTCCCCAGTTCAGCACGTGGGTCCCGCCTGGGCCGGAGCCGGGATTCGATCCTCGGTCCTCATGGCCTCAAAGCGAGCGCTCAACCCGCTGAGCCGTCCCGGCTTTCCCCTAATTTTTAAAATTTATATTGTCAGTTAACATACAATACCGTGTCCTGCACGAAAAGTATACTGTTGGTCACTGGTGACTGACGAGGTCCGAACGGAAAGTTCAGTGTCAGTCACCGGTGACTGACATGACGCTTAACGTGTTAATCAACCGCCAACATTTTTATTTATTTATTTATTTATTTATTTATTTATTTATTTAATTTATTTTTGACAGAGAGAGAGACACACACACACACAGACAGAGAGAGAACTGAACTGGGGGAGCTCCCAGTTCAGCACATGGTTCTGCACGGGCCGGGGCCGGGACCTGATCCTGGGTCCCCGGCGGCACTGCAAAGTGAGCGCCCAACCCACTGAGCCATCTTGGCTTCCCCTGCCAACATTTTTTAGTGCCTGCTATGCACACAATATCGATGTAGGGGCTTTACCTGCCTCATCACCTGGAACATCACAACTACCCTATAATTATACCCATTGTACAGACGTGGAAGCTGAGGCCATGGAGGGGGACATTACTGACAAATATTACTGAGCAGGCAGGTGGCAGAGCTGGGGTTTGGTCCCAGCATGACAGTGGCATGGACAGTCTATTCCTCAGCAGTACACCCTCAGCCGCTGCCCCCACCCCCTATCCTCCACTCCATACACCCTTGTCATCCCCCACATCACTCCATGATTCAGTCCCCCCTCCCCATTTCCATGGGGTGAGGAGGAAGGACATAAATAGGGGGTCCAATTCCTGGAGTTTGTTTTGAGCCAACCTGCTCTTCTCTGTGACCTTGGGGGCAGGCCTGTCTCTTCTGTGCCTGTTTCCCAGCCTGTAATGAGAGACTGTAGAAGATACTTCTCTCAAACTAAGTTGAGCTAAGGGGAGAGATGAAATCCCACCTTTCATGACTGGGAGCGCACTGTGCCCCATGACCTCTCTGAGTCCTATCCCCACAGTACGCCCCCACCTTCTCTGTGCCCCAATTCCTGCTTTGTGCCCTGGAGGCCTGTATCCTCTCTGGAACGCGATTCCCATTATGTACCCCCCCCCCCGGGGCTCAAATCTCACTATGCACCCCCCGATTTCCACTACACATCCCCCCATCTGGGACTCGATTCCCACTACGCACCCTCCTCTCTCGGGCTTGATTCCTCCCACTGTGCGCCCCAGGGCCCCCGCGCCTCTCTGAATCCCCGCACAGCTTCAGGCTCTGGCTGCCGCTAGGTGACGCCAGGAGGCCGGTGGAGACGCTGTGTGGACAGACCGCACTCCAAATCCGTGGAAGCCGGCAGCAGAGGGGCTCGCAGGGCACTGCTGGACGGATGTCCGAGACCACTCCGTGTTCAGACCTCTTGACTCTCAGATAGTAGCCCGTGGAGGGAAGCACCAATCATGGGCTGGACAGCCTGTGAAAGGTGCACAGCAGGAGCCCAAGGGGCAGTGTCCAAAGCAGATGAGTTGTGCACAGCCGTGACCTTGCCCCACGACACTTGACCCTGCTGCGGCACCTGGGGAGTTCAGAATGGCCGTCTCTTGGTGCCCACCCACAGCTGGCCGCTAGGGAAGCAGATTGGATGCCTTGCTAGTGGGTGGGGACTGCCAGCACCCTTTGAGTGAAGGCTCTGCTGAGACTGGGCAGGACTTCTCAGGGTCTGAGAACACCCTCTCTACCCACAGGCAAGGCTCTGTGACACAGAGGACAGGTGTACTTCTCTGATGAGGTGATGTTTTAGCTGAAAACCGAAGTCTGAGAACTAATGGCCGGTAATGAGGATCCTGCACAGAAGGGACAGCTTTACTGTGGCCCCAAGGTGGGGTCCAATGTGCCTAGAGGACTACAGACCAGGTGAGAGGTGGATACCTGCAAGGTCAGCCCCCACCCCCAGGTCTTTGTAGGTCATGGATGAGGGGGACTGAGTTTTATGCAGAAGGCACTAGGGAGCCATGGTGGGTGAGAGCAAGAGAGTGATATCTAAATTACTGTTTCCCAGCTGCCTGAGACTGCCTGGGGACAGACTATAGGCAATCATGAAGGCTGGGTTAGACCAGGGCGGAGGCTGGGTGGGGCTCCAGGTGGGGCCTGGGCTGGGAGCAGCTGGAGACCTGGTTTAGGGGAACAGCAAGAAGGCTCAGAGATGTGGATGGCCTGAGCAGGCTCAGGTGCCAGGTGAGCCCTCAGGCTGGATCCACCAGTTGCAGGCAGTCCCCTCACCCCCCAGAGTCTCGGAGTTGGATCCATGTCCCCTCCTGTGTCTGCCAGCTTCTTACCTGTGACCTGATGAGTAGCTTCTGGCTTAATCCTCTCGGGAGACCCATTTTCCAGAAAAGGAAACAGAGGCACAGAGGGTTTGGTCACTTGCAGCACATCTGGGTCCCCCTTCTGTGTAATTAGTATATCTGGGGGCCCCCTTCTGTGTCCTAGGCTATAGAAAGGCCACATTGCCCTGGGATCCATTCTCATTTTTATTGTGGGGAGGTGCTCTCTGAAGTCCCCAGTCTAATTTGCCTTATCCATGCAGTCTGTGCTTATACATTTACATGCCCTGACATTGCCATGGAGACCAAATGGGCTTGGGGTGCCAGTTGGGGTTCATATTCAATCCTGAGACTCAGGGAGGCAGGAGACACCTTGGTCCTGGTGGGTCCAGCATCTTTCAGCTATCCCTCTCTGCCCCTGAACTGTGTCACCCACTGCTTGTCCCATATGGGTTCAAGGCACCAAGAGTCAGGAATCTGGCCCAATCTTATCTCTGCCTTAGGGACTTTGCACAGGCCATTCTTTGCTCTGACCAGCCAGGCAAAGAGCCGCACCCCTGCCATCCCCTCCACCACCCCCCCCCCGCCCCCATGTGCCTACTTGTAGCTGGGCACCCTTTCCCCACCTGCTCACACCATTTTTATTTTCAGTTCAACAATGTTTATTACAAATGGGTCAGTATTGTGCTTCACAGGTTAACAATGCTTAATCCTTTCCCTCTAGAAAGTCACAGTGGAGCACAGGAGACATGCTTAAAGTGGATGGTATGCACACCAACAGAGTAAACAGACACCTTCCATTCCAGAAGAGCAGTGGTTCTTGTTTTTTTAAAATTTATTTTATTGTTTTGACAGAGAGAGAGACACACACACACACAGACAGAGAGAAGGGGGAGGGCCCAGAGCAGTCTCCATATTGTACGTCATCAGTTTAGACATGGTTTCATTCCACACACGTGGCCGGGGCTGTGCAGGACGGGAGCTGGGCTGGGGGCCTCCTGCATGGGAGGCATGCTCCCTCAAGCCAGGGGCTGAACCAGGGGGTGAGAACAGAACCAGGGGGCCTCCTGCATGGGAAGCACACCTCAGTTTAGCATATGGGTCTGCATGGGCTGGAGCAGGAATTCAATCCTTGGACTCTGGGGCTGCAAGGCGAGTGCTTAACCTGCTGAGCTGTCCCAGCAACCCCAGTTCTTGTTTTTGTTATTGAGGTAGAGTTCACCTACCATGAAGTTCACCCATTTAAGGCATATAGTTCAGTGGTTTCTGTACATTCACAGAGTCATGTAACTACTTCCTATCTAATTCCAGAACATTCTGTCGTCCCAAAGAGAAACCCTACTAATGCACTTCCTGTCTGTGGATGTGCCTGTTCTGGACGTTTCAGATAAGTGGAATCACACACTGGGTGGCCTTGTGTGTCTGGGTTCTCTCACTGAGCACCATGTGTTCAAGGTCCATCCACGCTGGGACGAGTGTCAGCGCCTCCCTCCTTCTCACAGACAAGTAATAGACTCCATTTTGTAGATGCTCTCACGGTTTTCCCTGCTCTTTTCTCCTTGTCAGGACCAACATCAGGGTCTTCAGGAGATTTGGATGAATATCATTTGTAGGTAGCTGAGTTTGACCATCTTCTTTCTGGGCCAGCATCCTCCTCAACCTCCCCATCTGTCCCCACCCTGCACAACATACCTGGTGTCTGCCCACTGCCCTCACCGCAGCCTCTGCTCTGGGCCAGGCCCTGTTAACTGCCCCACATTTGCTCCTTCCTGGTACAACCAGGGGGGACTTTTCAAAACTGAACCCAGACTGGGATCCTCTGCTGCCTATACCCCCCTGTGGCTCCCCATGGTCCTCAGGGTTAACCTAAATTCCAAAGCATGGTTGCACACTTCTGTGGCCACATGGCAAGGCTGGAGATTCTCAGGAGGCTCCCAGCTAGAAGAGGACGTGGGGGGCTTCCCCATAAGGTAGGGGCCACAACAGCTGGGGAAGTGGCAGTGGGGCGGTCCCCGTTTTCTGGATAAGGAAACAGGCTGGGGAAATGAGGTGTAAGTCAGGGCCCCAGTGAATGCTGTTCTCAGTCACGTTAGCGATGTCACCAGGACCTCTGGTGAAAGACCTGCTGCCTGCAAGGGAAGGGCCCTTTCAGGTGGTTTGGAGGCCCCACTGTTGCTTCTGGGCTGCTGGTGAGTTGGGGAGGCTCATTGTCAGAGACCCCGAGACCTGTGGGAGTATCACCAGCCTAGTGAGGGTCCCCAGGGCTCCTGCCCATCCTGAGTTGAGAATAAAGGGCTCCCCTTCCATTGGGGTACTTCCTGACCTGATAGGATTGGGACTCTTGAATAGGAAGTTCCCACATAGAGAATAGATGACAAGGGCTTAGAGGGGCCTGTGTGTGCCTGGTGGGCAGTGATGAAAGCACCGTGAAATCAATGTTGTCACCAGTGTCTCGTGACCACGACAGGTCCCTTTACTTGAAGAAAAGAAGGGGAAGAAATATCCCCAGTTATATAGGTGCGTGTGGACATGTATGTGTGTGTATGCAGTGCTTCAATAAGACAGAGGCCTCACTGGTTACTGAGACTCAGCTTCAAATTGCCATCTCAGGCAGTAGGGTCCATGATGCCAGGATGTTTTATCAATAAGAATCTGCAGATTTTCAGCACTAGGTCTGAGAGTCAGAGGCCATTCTTTTTTTAAAGATTTATTTTATTGTTTCTGACAGAGACAGAGACAAAGAGAGACAAAAAGAAGGGGGAGGGCCTAGAGCAGTCTCCATAGTTGCACCTCATCAGTTTTCAACATGGTTTTGTTCCACACAGGTGGGTAGGGCAGGAACCAGGCTGGGGGCCTCCCACATGGGAGGCACATCCCCTCAAACCAGGGGCCGAATGGGGGGTGGGAGGGCAAGAACTGAACTGGGGGCCTCCTGCATGGGAAGCATGCCCCAGTTCAGCACATGGGTTCGCATGGCCAAGGCTGGGATTCAATCCTCAGTCACTGGGGCTGCAAGGTGAGCGCTTAACCCACTGAGCCATCCAGCTTCTCCAGAGGCCATTCTTTACCCAGGGAAGGGAGGTCCAGCCATGTCTTACAGCTCTCCACTTGCGTACCCCTGGAGATGGGAAGCTCACTATCTTGCAAGACTTCCAGAGAAGTCTTCCTTGCATATGGCCCCAGGTGAAGATGGTATTGCAGCTTACCTGGATGTGGACTCCAAAGTCAGGGAAGAAAGGTAACATAAGCAGGAGAGACTGTCATGTTTTTAAACAGCTTTATTGAACTGGTCACATACCTTACAGTTCATTCATTTAATATGTACAATTCATTTACAAAGTTATGTGTCCATCAACACAGTTAATTCTAAGGAATAAGACTTTTTATTTTTATTTTTTATTGTGTTTGACAGAGAGAGAGAGAGAGAGAGAGAGATACAGAGACAGAGAGAGAACTGAACTGGGGGCACTCCCCAGTTCAGTACATGGGTCTGCACAGGCTGGGGCCAGGATTTGATCCTGGGTCCCTGGCACTGCAAAGTGAATGCTCAATCCACTGAGCCATCCCGGCTTCCCCAACACAGTTAATTCTCGATTTTCATCCTCCCCAAAAGAAACCCTGTACCCCTTAGCAATCACATCTCACCCCCTCCCCAGCCCCTGACAATCACGAACCCACTTCCTGTCTGTGGCTGTGCCTGTTCTGGACGTTTCACATAGATGGAATCACACACTGTGAGGCCTTGTGTGTCTGGCTTCCCTCACTGAGCACCGCGTGTTCAAGGTCCATCCACATTGTGATGAGTGTCAACACCTCCCTCCTTTTCACAACTGAGCAACACTCCAGTGTGTGGATGGGTCACGTTGTGTATACCCATTTCTCTGTGGATGGGCAATTGAATTGTTTCCACTTTTTGGTATTTAGGAAGGGAATTATTCTAGAAAACCCTTTAATTAGCCCTTTTCTTGGACATTTAAACTGTCACATAAGGTTAAGACCCACCAAGGCCCAAAGCAAAGGGCAGGTCCCCAACCAGCAGGGCTTGTCTGGGGCACCAGGAAGAAGCTTGTGTGCTGGAGCCTAGAACCCAAGTGTCTTTGTCTGTGTGTGGGAGAGCCGATCGCCTCTCTGGCTCCCAGTTACTCCATTGGCCAGAAGGGTTGTAATGGTACCTACTGCAGTCTCCTTTACAACTGCAGGACAGCACCTGTGTGGGTGGTGTCTGCTCATCTGCTATCTGCTCCTGTAGATGGGGTTCTTATCGCAGGGGGAGTTGAGGGGCCAGCCAGGCCTATGGGAGGGCATTCCTGTGTCTACTCCCCTGGTTGTCTCCCCAGACCTGCAGGAAAGTGACTTTCCTGCTGTGGTCCCTGACATTGGAGGGGTATTCTTAATGTAGCAACTTTCTGCCCTGCTGCCCTGCAAGGAGCCATGGCGAAGCACTGGGCAGAGGACAGGGTGGGGGTCCTGGAATCCGACCTGGGCTTGGGCAGCGCTATAGACTTTGTCCACTGGTGTGGGTGGGTAGGGAGATGTGTAGGTCCTGGTCCCTGCTCACCTGAAATGGTTTCATCTCCTTCTTTTCCTATAAATTGTCTCTGAGACAGAGCAGAGACTATGCTGAACAGAGGTCAGAGAGGACCCAAGAAGGCCAAAGGTCACATGGCCAGTGGGAGACACAGAGGTGCCATTTGAGGTGAGAGCTGAAGGGGGAGAAACGGTCAGACTTCTAATGAAGATGAGCATGCCCGCTGAAGGAATGGTGAGTGCAAACGCCCTGGGGCGGGTCACAGGCCCTCGGGGCAGCTGGTGTGACTGGAGCAGAGGGAGGAGTTTGGTTCCCCCCAAAGGCACTGGGTAGCTACAGCAGAGTTTAGAGCTGGGGAAGGACATGATAGAGCAGGGGTTCCCAACCTTTTTATACCCTAGGGCGCATTCTAAAATATCGGTAGGGCGGCGGGCACCAGCTATTTCTAAAGATATTTATTATTGAACAAGAATAAAAAATAATAAACAAAAATAATTTTAAAATAATAAATTTATGGGGAAGCTGGGATGACTCAGTGGGTTGGGCGCTCACTTTGCAGCGCCGGGGACCGAGGGTCGAGTCCCGGCCCTGGCCCATGCGGAATCATGTGCTGAACTGGGAGCTCCCCTAGTTCAGTTCTCTCTCTGTCTCTGTATCTCTCTCTCTCTCTCTCTCCTCTGTCAAAATAAATAAATAAATAAAATATATATTTAAAAAAAAATAAAATAAATTTATTGTACAAATTATATACACACAAAGAAACATATATACAAAACGTAATACAAAGTAAATAAAAAACACACGTATAATAAAATCATTTAAAAAAACATAAAAGAAAACATAAAAAAAAACAATTTGTCAGTGTGATCTTTGGCATTGCATTTCATTGGCCAGTGCCTCGTAATTAGGAGAGTATGACGACAACCCTGGTAGCAAACAATTATTAAGATGCTCTTCGGTAAGTTGAGATCTATATCGTGATTTTATTAAATTCATGTTTGAAAACAAAGATTCACATAAATACGTTGACCCGAAAAACGATTTGATTTTATATGCCGCTTTTTTTAAAAATGGGAACCTTTCTTTGTCGACTATGTTCCATAAGTCCTCTGATATTAAGGATTTTAGCAAAATATCATTCTTAAGGTTCCAAATTTCTAACTCTAGTTCTTCTGCTTTCCCCTGAACAAGGTCTGCAATACATGCGGCTAGTTCTATTACATTTATTTGGCAAGTAAAAGGATTGATACAGAAGGAGACAATTGGCTCGATATCTGTAAGCTGCAGAAATCTCTCTTCAAACTGTTTTTGAAGCACTTGCAGGGTCTCCATAAATAATGACACGTTTAATTCATTGTTACCTAGCATTTTCCTCATATATGGGAAGTGCACGAGAGACTTGATATGCAGATGTGATATCAACAAAGTCCATTTTGCTTTAAATGCGTTTACAGAGCTTATTGTTTCAGCTATATTTTTGTCTTTTCCCTGCAACTCCAAATTGAAAGAATCTAATTTTTCCATGGTGT
>PVKE010009280.1:0-45237 GCA_004027555.1 Craseonycteris thonglongyai | reverse complement strand
GAGAACTAGTACCTGTTCAGCATCTATTATGTACAAGGCACTTAACAGCTATGACTTTCAAATGTTTGTTTTTTTTTTTAAAGATTTATTTATTGTTTTTGACAGAGAGAGAGAGAGAGAGATACAGAGTCAGAGACAGAGAGAAGGGGGAGGGCCCAGAACAGTCTCCATAGTTGCACATCATTGGTTTTTCCACATAGTTTCATTCCACAGGTGGGCGGGGCTGCACAGGGCAGGAACTGGGCCGGGTCTCACCCCGGTGAGAACCGAACTGGGGGCACTCCCCAGTTCAGCATATGGGTCCACACGGGCCAGGGCCGGGATTCGATCCTCGGTCCCCGGGGCTGCAAAGTGAGCGCCTAACCCACTGAGCCATCCCGGCTTCCCCCAAATGTTTTTAAACAGAGACCCTCAGGACCCTCTTTCTCAAACCAAATCTTCTGCAGAAGCCTAAACATAAAATAGATACAAGTGACCCATTAAATGTCTCTACAGAGCTCTAGGGTACCAGAGAACAGTGTTTAAAAACTACTAATTTAGATTATCTCATTTTAATTCTCCAAATAACACTATGAGCTAGAAATTATTAGTCCTCTTTTAAAGATGAAGAAACGGATGCACAGAAACATATATTGATTCAAGGTTACCAGAGTAGAAGTAGTAGAGAGTTGAGACTCAAATCCAGGTCAGACTCCAATGCACACCATAGACAAAGAGTAGGAAAAATTATATTTTCCTCAAGTACAATTTATTGCTTCCTTTGTATATGCTTTATGAAAAAAAGTATATTTGTAAATTAGTACATATTTGGTTTCTTTGGTAATATACACAATATATACAGCTTAAGTATATGTGGCAAAAGATTATTTTGGCCAGAGATATAATATCTACAGATCCTTTCTTAATTTCATGAAATAAAGGATAATATTTAAGAGAAACAGCTTCTATAGTCTCAAGGATTGATTACTTTTATACAATATGAGTTCAAAGGAGAGTACAATTTGGATAACAAGAGTTATATGTAAAACAGACAAATTAAAAATTTAAATCAAAATAACAAAGTCAATATAAACAGATTTCTGGTAGCTTCAATAAATATCAAGAATAAATTATATCTAGTGAATATAAATTCTGAAAGCAATGAATTTCTCAAAAAGCCCTTTAGAAGGGCTTACTAAGGACAGATTCTGATTTTTAAACAATTCCAGAGTTTTTTTCCCCCCTAACTTCAGAGTTAACAGTGGACATGCAGGTTAATGTTTTTCACTTTTCCTTTTTTGATGGGTGACAGCCTGTTGGGTTTAAAAAGAACAAAAAGGCACTCTTAAAAACCAGCTTGTCCCTCCCTCACAAGGATGGAAAACTCTTAGGAGTCATCTGAGATGTACAAGAACAGTAGATCTTTGAACAACAGGGGCTTGAAATGAATGGGTTCAACTAATACACAGAATTTTTTCAATAAATGTCGGTCCTATATATCCCAGGGTTTCACATCCAAACCAACCATGGACTGAAAATAGTATTTTTTATTTCTATTGGGGGATGCATTGTGTTCCTTACCTCCTTTTTGTCCAAGGGTCAACTGTAGTAATACAAATTCTACCTTTTGAAAATCATTACCTAAAAACATCTGTCATATGTCCCACATCGAACATGAAATGAATTCCCTATTCCTTCCCACCACTGATGGGGTATTTTTCCTTCTCTTTACTGTTATTCTTTCCATTCTAGTGATAGACATCATATTCTGGGACTCCCTATGGACTACTAGCTACAGTTCTCATCTCTCATCTCAGTCAATAACTTGTTGATGACAAAGTCTACAGTAGTATTTCTTGGCCTTCCCTCTTTTCTAACACTAGTCAGCAGTGAAAGTGAAGGCAAGAAAAAAAAAAGTTATACTTCCTTTTACTATTAAGAATCCAACTATCCTCTCCCCCTACTTCTCATAGGAGAGGGAATGATAAACCCTTCTCTGCTGCAACAAATATTAGGAATATTCCACATTATGAACTTAGGGTTTTTAGAACAGAGACCTACCTATCACGTAATATCTATAGGAAAGTATATGCTCCACTAAAATGAACTTAGAACTATACCTTTAGCATATAACCTATACCTAAGTTGAAGATCATTTATACCTTAGCCTTTTTGCTCTTTCTTTTTTCTTCATATGTTTAGTTCCTATCATTTTTCAAGGCTGTATGAGTATCACATCCTCCAGGTAGGTAGCACTTATATGCTGTATTATAATAGTCTATGGTATGTAGATGTCACTAGAGCATAAACTCCTTGTAACTATTTGTTCATTACTGTATGTCTTGTGCCCTGCAAGATGAACAGAATTCTCCAAAACTCAGTTGCTTTTTATAATATAACAAAGTAGTATGTTAATATATTTTCAGTTATTTTGGTGCGTATTTTGTTGCATTTCATACTGGTGGGTTTGAATGGGTCTGCCAACATAAAAAATTATGTTGTACCAAAAACAAACAAACAAAAACCCCATGATCCATTAAATTATATTTGAAGGTATTCTGTAATATTGGTGGCTGAAAATATTTACTTTGGGGTACTTGCTCATTTGTTAGAGTGACTTAGAAATCCTGAATAAAATTCATCCTTACACCTCTACCTCACTTGTATGCAGAAATGAAACAGTGTTCTGGTATAAAACCTGGTTAGGAGTTTTAATTTCTACAACCAGGTTGTCAACCTTACTACTTGATTACTGTTATCTCATTTCCATATATATGCATTTTTCTCTTAATTGGACTTCTAGCATTATAGGCCCAAATCAGAATGTGTAACCTCAACTTCTCTCGTATCTATTCCTTAGCAAAAGCCCAACTGAAAAAAGTGATATTTTCAAGAATGTGCAATTCTTTCATTCTTTCCACTTTAGGTACTAAAAGCCTATAAACTTAGACCTTACTACCTTGGCACTTGTGAAACTGCCCCCATTTAATTATATTTTAATATTATACCTTTGACTTGCATTAAAGTTCCCATATGAAATCCACGATTGTAACTCATATTAAAATACTACATTATCATATCACTCAATTTATTTTAGATAATGACTAATATGAGCAATGTCTTCTGTAATACAATGCTAAGGAATACTCTGCTTAGAATAAATCAACCCAAATGCTCCTTTCTGATAAAGTTGATTTTTGTTTGTTTTTGTTTTAAATAATTTAATCACTGTTTGCTCGCTCTTGTTCTCTTTTTTATCTTGGTTGCCAGAAACTTCAAGGCCAAATCTGAGAACTACCATTATAACTATATAGCAATCATTCAGAGTTTCTTTATCATTATTTTTATCATATGTGCTATTTAAGGAAGCTGCCTTAAATCTATTTTAGAATAAAGAAACAACTTTAATTTGTAAATTTATCCTACATATAGTATTGACTCCTACTAAAAATATTTAAATTCTGACCACAATGATCAATGTAATAAAAAATTTTAAATGTACATGAAATAGTTTTATAGATGACAAGTATTAAAAATACCAATACAAAGTGACCTTATAAAATGAAATACCAAAAAATTAGCTTTTTCTATAGTATTTGGGGAAAAAACAGAGGTTTACATGGCACTTTTAAAATACTGTAAGTTTTATTCTTACTATGACTTTCAGAAGTATTTAGTTTTAATTTATATTGCCAATGTGTTGTATTCTTTAAACATGTCTGTTTGGTTTTTTTTGTTGTTGTTGTTTTATTTTATTTTTATTGGTTGAGAGAGAGAGAGAGAGAGAGAGAGATACAGAGACAGAGAGAGAACTGAACTGGGGGAACTCCCCAGTTCAGCATATGGGTCTGCAAGGACCGGGGCCGGGATTCAATCCTCAGTCCCCAGCGCTGCAAAGTGAGCGCTTAACCCACTGAGCCATCCCGGCTTCCCCAATGTATTCTTAAAAGATACATCCAGGAAAAGATGAGCAAATTAAATCCAAAGTAAGCAGAAAAAAATAAAAAAATAAATAAAAATCAGAGCAGAAATCAATGAAATTAAAAATAAGAAATCAACAGAGAAAAAACACTGGAACCAAAAGCCGGTTCTTTGAAAAGATAAACAAAAACTGGTAACTCTCTAGCCCAGTTAACTAAGAAAAAAGGAGGGAACACAAAAACTAATAACAGAAAATGATATAGATGCCATCACTACTGATTCCATAAATATCATAAACCAATTCCTTGAAAAGATACAATATAACAAAGCTCACCGAAGGAGAAACATAATTTGAATAGGCCTATATTAATTAAAGAAATGTATCAATAATTAATCATTTTTCAAAAGAGAAAGCATCAGGTCTAGATGGGTTCACTAATGAATTCTACCAAACATTTAAGGAAGGAATTATACCAATTCTCTATAATGTCTTCCAGAAAACAAAATGCAAATGAGAACCTAGATGCTATCCTACTAGGATCAGGAACAAGGCAAGGATCCCTTTTACACTCCTTTTAAACATTGTACTGGAAGCCCTCACTAATACAATAAACATAAACTGAAATAAAAGGTATACACATTAGGAAGAAAGAAATAAAACCGTCTTTGTTGACATATGTCAATGTAGAAAATTCCAAAGAAACAACACAAAATTTCAGAACAAAAAAGCAATTACAACAAGGTTACAAAATATAAAGTTAATATACAAAAACCAAAGGCTACATAAGATAAAAGCAAGGACTTTTCATGCTCATTGTCAACATCATAATGGGAGTCCCTAGCTAATGCAGTAATTCAAATAAAGGATGTAAACAGAATACAGCATGTAAAAAAAAGAATGAAAACTTTTTATTTACATATGGCATGCCTGCCTATACAGAGAACCCCAAAGAAACAACCAAAAACTCCAGAAACTAGTTAAGTAATTACAGCAAGGTTGCAGAATACAAGGTTAATTTATAAAAGTCAGTTGCTTTCCAATATACTAGCTATGAACTGAAATTTTAAATTAAAAGAACATTACTATTTCTATTAGTACTCAAAACAAATAAAATAGCTATATATCTAACACAATATGCACAAAATCTATATGAGAAAAACGACAAAGTCTGAATGAAAGAAATCAAAGAATGGGGAAGCCGGGATGGTTCAGCAGGTTGAGTGCTCGTGTTGCAGCCCTGGGGTCTAAGGATGGAATCACGGCCAGGCCTCTGTGGATCCATACGCTGAACTGGGGTGTGGCCCAAGTTTGGTTCTCACCAGGGAGAGCCTCCAATGTGGGAGGCCCCCAGTTTGGCTCCTGCCCTGGGCATACTTTCCATGTTGGGAGGCCCCTGGCTCTCCAGGGTGTGCCTCTCATGTGGGAGACCGGGCTGGTTCCCGCTCAGCGCAGCCCTGCCTCACTGGTGGAATGAAACTACGTAGAAAACTAATGATGTGCAACTATGGAGACTGCTCTGGGCCCTTCCCCTTCTCTCTATCTCTTTCTCTCTCTCTCAAAAACAATAAAAAATTTTAAAAAATCAAGGAATAGAGAGATATTCCATGTTCACAAATAGGAAAGCTCAATATCATCAAGATGTCAGTTCTTCCCAACTTGATCTTGAGATTCAAATCCAATCAAAATCTTAACATTAAGTAAAAAAAAGGGCACATAATGCCACTTGTACCTCACATAATGACTTACTTACACAGTTACCTTTTCCTTTTCTTAGGAATCTGATGCTTAAGAGTACTTAATTCAGCTTGACTATGCAGGTAAAAACAATAATTAAAATCATTACGTAAAATTGTCTAGAAATTATTAAGTAATTCCAGAAGCCATTCCTCAACAACCAAGTAGGGAAAGTCATATTTGTATTAGAAATAAAAGAATCGCTAAAGAAAAAGTTTAATAGGTATTGATTACGCAAATAAAAACGAGGATTCAATAATTTACTCTTTATTAGACCCAAAATTAACAACCCAAGCCACTAAAATACTCAGAATATCAATAAACCTAAGTGAAAATATTTGCTAAAGTTGTTGCAAACCACTGTTTTTATCTTTTCACCAAAACATCAATTGCTGGATAAGTGCCAAAATTTCTAAATAACCTAAGTTCTTTTAGGTTTCAAAAAATTCTGTTTCAGAAAATGATCTAAGAAAATGTGGTGAGGAAGGTTCTCACCTTCCACGTGTTCCCACCTGCACAGCCCCACATCCACCTGTGTGGAATGAAACTATGTCACAACTAATGATGTACAACTATGGAGACTGCTCTGGGCCCTCCCCCCTTCTCTCTCTCTCACATTCTCTCAAACAACAAAACAAAACAATAAAATGATCTAAGAAAATGTAGGAAGCAGCTACAATCTAAACATCCCAAGAGGAAAAATATGCAAAACTGCAATAAAGAGAAATACCAAGAGAAGTGTTCTGAGAACTCTGCATAAAGTCATAATATCCTTGCTTTTTTATGCTATTTAAATATTTACTGCTTTTGTGAATAAATATTTATAAACAAGTAAAGCTTAGATGGTCAATAAATTCTGGTGAAAAGAGTAAGAGATCATAGAAAAAAATATGTCTTTAATATTAACAGTATAACCAGAGGTATATGATATAACATTTAATGGTACAAACATGCCACTTAAAAGTAAATATTATAAAGTTAGGAATTAATAATATGGAAAACTATAAGGAGAAATTTTATAACTAGGAGTAATGAGAAATAAAGGGAACTTATATAGTTTTCACAGAAAGAACAACTCAAAAGAAATGCTCAATATTACAAGAGAACTTTTCACATAAAACATTCCAATTTTTCTATACTAATAGAATTTCTCACATTAGAATAACTCTTATAATTTGTATATAAACATTAAGAATAAACATGCTCCTTTATCAATGACATTTAAAAACCTTCAGATATTAACTGGGTTTCTTAGAACAAATCAAAAAGGAACAGCGTATTCTATTAATGACATTTTCTCACTGTAAATGAATGTCCTTTAAAGCAGTTTCTTTAAATCAGATCCTATTAGGAAAGGATGTCTTCCTTGAGTTATAACAAAAAAACTATTTCAAAATGTGTAGCATTTATATAAAATCACTTAACATCTTGAATTACAAATAAGTTTCTTATCATAAGATACTCTGCCAGACATTTAGCCCTGGAAGAAACAAACTTTTTTGTAATAAAGAGACAAATGACCAGATCTTAAAGCAGAATTGCAGGCATCATGGAATATTAAAATATCTCAGACTGATGGCTTCTATTAGCAGAAACTGATTTGGAAAAACTCATATAATACAATAAATAAGCATCATAAAGAATTTTGTAGGAAAATTTTGCCTTAAAATATACCATTTTCCCATATAAACAGCTATAGATGTCTTTCAGTTCCACATTTACTTCCAGAACTCACCCATCTTTCACACTCCTCAGTTCATTCTCCACTTAAAACATAAATCAAATTGCTTTATGTTTTAAATGGAGAATGCTATTAGGGAAATGCAAATTAAAACCACAATGAGATACCACCTCACACCTGTTAGAACGGATAAGACAAAAAGTAACAAGCGCTCGAGAGGCTGTGGAGAAAAAGGAGCCCTCATACACTGCTGGTGGGAATGTAAACTGGTACAACCACTATGGAAGGCAGTAAGAATAGAATTACAATACGACCCAGCAATCTCTCTTCTGGGTATCTATCCAAAAACTTGAAAACCTTAATTCGCAAAGACATATCAACCCCAATGTTCATTGCAGCACTATTCACAGTGGCCAAGTCATTGAAACAACCAGAGTGTCCTTTGATAGATGACTGGATAAAGAAGTTATGGTACATCTATAAAATGGAATATTACTCAGATATAAGAAAAGATGAAATACTGCCATTTGTAACAACATGGATGGACCCTGAGATCATCATGTTAAGCAAGATAAGTCAGAGTGAAAGAAATCAAGAACCATGACTTCACTTATAGGTGGCATATAAAACCGAAAGTAACAAATAAAAAACTCATGCATACCGTCAATAGTTTAGTGGTTACCAGAGGGTAAGTGGGGAGGGTAGTGGGGAAAGAGGGAGGCGGCCTCAAATATATGGTGATGGAAAAGAGAACTGACTCTGGGTGGTGAGCAGGTAATACAATACATAATGACATAATGTAGAACTGTATATCTGGTACCTAATTTTTACCAACTAATGTCACCCCAATAAATTTAGCAACTAATAATAAAAGAATGAAAAGACATAAATCACATCATATCATTAATCTCCAATGACTTCCCATCACACTTAAATTTCCACTTCTTTATACACACGATAGTCCATCACTCTTTCCCTCCTCCCCATAAGCACATTAGTCTTCTAGGTTCTCAAACATACCAACTTCTGTGTTAAGGTTTTTAGACTTATTAGTCCTTCTGCTTGCAATGCCTGGCTCTGAGATTTTCACAAACTGACTCCTTCTTATGATACCGGTCTCACCTCAAACATCACCTCATTAAAGGTGATGTCCCTAACCAATTAGTGTAACCCTCTCACCCATTCTCTATCATCTCACATCACCCCGTTTTTGTTGTTTTCACATCACCTAAATGTCTAAAGTTATCTTGTTTTCTAATTTGTTTTATTGTCACTAATTAGCTCTAAGAGAACAGAGAACTTATCTGTCTTGTTTACTCCAGAATCTATAGAATTGGGCGTACCACAAAACACACTGAACCACTCACTAAACATGACTGAATACCGTATTTTCTGGCGTATAAGACGACCGGGCGTATAAGACGACCCCCTAATTTTACAGTTACACCATAGGTTTAGGCCTATATTCGCTGTATAAGACTACAGCCTTGGAAGTGGGGGGTAGTCTTATACAGCGAATATAGGCCTAAACCTATGTTTTAACTGTAAAATTAGGGGGTCATCTTATACGCCGGAAAATACGGTAAGTAAATTACTTTAACAAGAATTTTTTCAAACTGTAAGTTCTAGTTGACCTGCAGTATATTTGTATAGAGTTGTATAGCAGGATAATGTTTGTAAAGTTTTATGAATAGGAAAAAACTGTGGACTTTCCATGGATACAATAATTAGTTACTTTGGGTTACACAATCAGTCTGGTAGTAGGCGCTGACCTTGGCATTTTCCTGGTTTTATAGCTGTGAGAAATGAAGTCAGAGAGTAAAATGTAAGACTAAAAAAATAAACAAACCCCCCCCCCCCTATAAATCAAGGGAATCCACAAAATAGCTTACATTTCAAAGAACACATGGGACTATTAACAACTGTGATAACTTCTTAGAATTTGTTTGTAATTGTCTATATATTGGCAAGTAACACCTAGCATCGTGCCTGGCACATTGAAAGTACTCAAAAATGCTTGCTGATTGGGTTATAACATCACTATTTCATAATTATTGTTAAAGAAAACTAGAAACTAAATTTTTTTTCAGTGCAATACATTTTTAAAAATCTTTTTATTTTCACAGTCTTTGCCTTGTAAAAAAAATCTTTTCTCTCCTCCTGAATAAAATTCCCTATATAGCTCTCTGTTGTATTTCACCTGGTTATATGTATTATCTCCACACGAGACAAAGACCTCAGAAAAACAGATCTGACCATCTTTTCCCACTTTATAGAGATGCTACATGTAAAAGCAAAAATATTATCAGAATCACCTATAGACAGAACAATTATGTTTCTATTCTTATAGTTACATGCTCATAGCAAGTATCAATATCAAGATGTGAAACAAAGAAAAACTTAATAGAAATTATGCAGGTTTAAATTCCATGCTGCACAACGCTCATTATCTATCTAATTTACATTAGCACCTTTCTAATGCTCTATGATTTTTCAATTCATTAAAAAAAATGTTTGGGGAAGCCAGGATAGATAGCTCAGCTGGTTAAGCACTAGCCTTGCAAACGTGAAGTCCAGGGATCGAATTCTGACCCCAGGCTGTGAAAACCTATATGCTGAACTGTGGCACAACTGGTAACTGCCAGGATGGCAGTGAAGGTTCTCACCTCCCACTCAGGAGGCACACAGTTTGGTTCTTGACATGTGTAGCCCCACATCCACCTGTGTGTAATGAAATTATGTCACAACCAATGATGTGCAACTATGAAGACTGCTCTGGGCCCTCCCCTCTTCTTTCTCTCTCTCTCTCACCTTCTCTCAAACAATAAAATGATTCTTTAAAAAAAAAATTGGGGGGGGGGGGTGCTGGGATGGCTCAGTGGGTTAAGTGCTCGCTTTGCAGCCCCAAGGACTGAGGATCGATTCCTGATCCCAGCCTGTGTAGACCCATGTGCTGAATTGGGGTGTGGCCACCAGTTCAGTTCTCACCTGGGGGGAGCTTCCTAGGTGGGAGGCCCCCAGTCTAGCCCCTGGCTCGCTTCCCACCCTGCACGACCCCCACCCACCTGTGTGGAACAAAATTATGTTGAAAACTGATGACAGACAACTATGGAGACTACTCTGGGCCCTCCCCCTTCTCTCTTTCTCTCTCTGTCAAAAACAATAAATCTTTTTTAAAAATTCTATAAAAAAAGATTTTGTGAAAATTTTGATACCACATCTTAAAAAAAAATGTTCAAGTCCCTTTTCTATAAATCCAAGATTTCAACATCTTTGACATGCAGCAAGCATATTCAGTTTTTCTACACTGCTTTTTCAAATGTATCATATTAATTAAATGGAAAGTAGAGGTCAGTAATAACCACATCCTAGCATATGGTCAAGCTGTCATTGGAATTCAGTTCCATGTGCAGAGAATAAATAACTATAGAATACTGAACTGATTAAGTCAAGCTAATTGAGATAATCATGAGTAAAGTACTGAAGAAAAAGAATAACAAATAGAAGATCTATATATTTCTTTCAAAATCATAGTACAATAGGAAACAGTAAGAAGCTTAAATGGTAACACACTCATCTAAAACTAAAAAGTTAATAACCAATTGATGTAATAAAATAATGTTATTAATATTTTAGATAGTACTATAGTAAAATGGATGTCTAAATCTGTATTACTGATGGTTAGATAGGGGTCTACTGCAATAAAGTAACATGGGTACAGACAGTATTAAGGCAATGAAACATAACAGAATTATCGCAGATTCTAACTTCTGTTTACTGTGTGACCTTCAGCAAATCATTAATATTTCTGGATTATTAAGTTTCCTCAATGCAAAATATGAAGACAATAATGCTGCCTTCAATAATTATACCTCATAATGTTACAATGAAGGTTCAATGAAATAACAAATAAGAAAAAGTATAAAAAGGAGAAGCCAGGGTGGCTCAGCAAGCTGAGCGCTTGCTTTGCAGCCCCAGGGACCGAGGATCAAATCCCAGTCTTGACCTGTGTAGACCCATATGCTGAACTGGGATGTGCCCCCAGTTTGGTTCTCGCCAGGGTGAGCTTCCATGTAGAAGGCCCCCAGTTTGGTTCTTGCTTGGGTGAACTTCCCATGTGGGAGGCCCTCGGCCCAGTTCCCACCCTGCACGGCCCCCGCCCACCTGTGTGGAAAGAAACCATGTGGAAACCTGAAACTGATGACATAACTATGGTGACTGCTCTGAAACCACCCACTTTTCTCTGTCTCTCTCTCTCTCTGTCAAAAACAATAAAGTAAATCTTAAAAAAAAAAAAAAAAAAAAAAAAAAAAAAAAAAAAAAAAAAAAAAAAAAAAAAAAAAAAAAAAAAAAAGAGGTATAAAAACCCTACATAAATAAAAGTTATATTGCAGGCAGATAAAAGTTAAATTTACCTTTATATGTTCTAAAACAGCAGTGGCAACATTTGTATGGAGATCAATAAGTCTTTTTTTTTCAAGGAGTTCTGGCAAAGAACTACAAGAATCAAAAAATTGAAAATTAACCATTAAATTTTGTAAGAAAATGATACAGACCTTAATAAAATCCACACCTGGATGTTACTTCTGGGGAAACTTAGAACAGTAAAAATAGTAACAAAAATGACAAGTTAAACTGTCCATCAACTAAATTTAATCTGTAGGCTTGAATACATACAGTATTTACTACTTTAATGCAGGTGAAGTGCTTCTTAGTTATTATTCTACCACTTTTGGGTTCAAAATTTGGAGGTTTAGAATAAAATCAGATTAATGGAAACATGATTGCACCTAATATTTCTAAAATACATTTCCTCCTTAATGTCATTTAAGAAATTCAAAAGAAACTGCTTAACCCTTAGTTAATAATAGTAGCAATGTATTGGTAAACAAGATAGTATTGGTAATAAAGTAATGAGATACTTTACCAATTTTATTAATACTATCTTCTTAGTAAAATTTTACTTGCAGTATATAATTCTCCAACTAGAGAAAGAAGTAAATGATCTGTTATATAAACAGAACTTAATCAGCTTGAACATGTTAAAAACACAAGTTAGTTCTTTAAACTTAAAGGTATAGACTATTACCTACTATTTACTATTATTAAAAATATTAACCAATTTTTTAACCTCCTAAATAAATCTTATCCACAGGAAAATGTCGAAGAGCACATGTTGCTTACATACCTCACAGCTGATGTTAGCTTAGCAGTATTGTCAGAAAGCATACTTATGGCTCCTTCATCTTCCCCTTCCAGTCCCTAGGAAGAAAAAAAAGGTCCTGGTAATTACTCAAAAATCCCAAGCCCAAGCACAAAAATCAATATATTCCTAAGATTACTCACAAATGGTAAGATTTAGGTCACCTCAAATAACAATTCTTCTTTAAGGAATAAGTGATTGCATTTTGACAGTTATATAAAAGTGCTAGCTACCAATAGCCTAATAAATGGCTGGATGACTACAAAAAGGATCAATTGGTATTTTCAGATAAAGAAACAGGCCCGCCCAGGAACTTGGCATGGGTCACACAGTAATAAATAGTAGAGCTGAAATCTGAAATTAGATCAAAGTATAGTAGAATAAGCAGCACTGAAACACATATTCTAAAATAAAGCCACATTATATATATTTTTTCAAATCATAAATTCATATCATTCTTTAAAAATTTTGGCTCTACTCCTCGGTATTTAGATTTACAAAAATCTTTTAATGTATTTTATATGTTTGTTGTTGGTGTTGTTATTCAAGCAATGCACGATCTTGAATTTATAGGAGACGGAAAAAAATGTTAACCTCTTTCTCCCTATAGATGTCCTGCTTCCCTATAATGCTAAGAAAGCAAACAAAATCTTACCATAATGCTTTTAAGTCGTTTAACCTCATCTTCCTGTGCTCTGTAAGATTCTAGTTCTTGCTGAACAGATTCTGCAACTTCTGGGAATGGACTGAAACAGTAATGCAAAGAAGGGACTATGAGTATGACATTAAAAGACAGATATTTTTGTGTAAACTTTGAAATATATCCAATGAGAATTCATTATTATTATAAATGTATTATTTGAATATATTTTATTATATGCACACACACACACGCAGATAGCATTTAGAATAAATACAACTACTTAGCCTTGTGATATCTACTTAAAAGAGTTGACCCTTGAACAACTAGGGTTTGAAATGTGTGGGTCCACTAATATGTGGATTTTTTTCAATAACTACAGTTGGCCCTTAGTATTCATGGGCTTCACATCCAAGGATTCAAACCAATTGAGGATCAAAAACAGTATTTTCACATTCCCAACAGCAGGTGGTTAAATCTGCAAATTCAAAGAGCCTACTACAATTAAGTTTTGGGGGAGTCAAAAGTTATATGCAGAGGGGTCAGTGACCCTAATACCTACATTGTTCAAGGGTCAATAGCAGGTTACAAATACTATTTCTTTAAAATGCATATCACTTATACAGCTAAACAAATTTAAATTTTATTTCTATTCTTTTCATTAACTATGTTATTTTCACTATGAGCCGTTAGAAAAAAAAGTAAAATAAGTGACTGAAAAACAAAGAAAAAAGTCATGGTATATCACACATCAATTAAATGTTACCACCCAAATTAACAGTGTCAAAGGATTCATGCAACTGCAAAGGTGATATTTTAAAAATATTCCATTCCAGTAACTGTGAAAAAAAAAAAAAATCTTTTAATTCTGTAAGCTTAATATCCTAAAACTATACTGGTAAAAAAAGGACATAGACCACAGTTTTGTTGGTCTAAATGCCTGGTATCTGCAATCATTGAGCAGCTCTGGTAGAAAAGTGTTGCTCAGTATTAATAATGAATTGTTAATGACAATTCTAGATGTATGTATGTTGACCATGAAATGGTTCGTAACATGAGTATTTTTTATCTACAACCTTAGGGGAGGCCAGCTTTCTCTCCTTTCAGAAAGGTCATGTCTCATCAGTACTGAAACAAAACCTTCCCCTCTTTCCTTAGCCCTTAACACTGAACAGTAGTACTACTTCACTAATGGTCAGCACATTTCATCCAATGATGATGAACAGAAATGACAGAAGTTCTGAAAGGATTTTGAGGAACATAGTCCAATTTTATATAACAGCAGCAGACAATATGCCAATCTACTAATTTGTCTCATTTTCTCATTTAATCCTGGCCACAGTCTTGGTGAAATAAATCCTATTAATAGTTAAAACCAGGGACTTCCGATCTGCCAGAACTGGGCTTTATCCTTGGTTTTACCAATGCAAGCTAGATGACTTTGAGCAAGTTACTTCTTTATAATATCTCACTTCATCTTCGTAACAGCCTTCTGAAATAGGGAATTACGTAGAATTATCATCCCCACATTTTACTGATGAGAAAACAGAAGTTCAGAGAGATTTAAATCACTTGTTTAATTCTATGCTGTCTCCCAGTATCTTTGTGCCCATATTACTATTGTCATACTCTACTCAGAGTGAGGTTTATTCAGGGCTATTTCTACTTAACAAACAAAAAATTAAAGTTCTTCACCTAACATCTTGGATTATTTCTAAACATATGATCTAAAGAAAGTATTAAAAATTTCCAAATTTGAATAAAGAGATTTTCTTAAGCTTTTTTCTACTAGGCAGTATAAACTTTAAAGTTTACTTTAAAATATCCTGCATCCTCTATAAATAATGTAATTTCTTGTACTTCACTATTCTACAAAGAAATGTGCACAATGGAATTCTAAATAGAAGAAAATGTTTTAAATTATAATTCTCAAAATTGTCATTGTCAGAAAGACTAAGATACTAGCTTTCCTCTGTAGAAAAATCAAATTCTTTGCTATAATATAATATGATTTCCAGTGTTAAAAAAAAAGTTAAAAATAAAAGATAAAACATACCAAAAATATCCAGCATAATGAATCAAGTTTATATCTTATTTCTCTTTCAACATAAAGGAAGTCAAAAAGAACAGCCATACCAAGGACATAGACATATGAGGGGGGACCCAAAAAAACCTGGAATGATTTTCTGGAGGACAGGCCCCTCGTTGTACAGGTTTCCCCTGCTAGGTGAGTATTCTAGGAACCCATCTGCATCAGTGTAGCAGCTGGCATGGTTGTGAGAGGCTGTTTGGCCTCAGTGAATTTTTTTGGAGACTCAAAGCCCATTTCATGATGGGTGATTTACATGAACAATGTGTGGTATGACAACATACCTGCTCACAACACGCTGAGTATTGAGCAGTTTTTGATCAAAAATGGCATGACTGATGTACCTCAACCTCCCTATTCATCTATTTCATCCTGAGCGACTTTTTTTTTTTCTCCCTCAGATGAAATATGTCCTCAGAAGGATACCTTTTGCCAATGTGGAAGAGGTGAAACAAAAAACGACAGAAACACTAAAAGGCATCAAAACCAATGCATTCAAAAACTGTTTTGGGCAGTGGGAAAGCATCTTGATAGTTGTATTGCATCAAATAAAGAATACTGTGAAGGTGACTGAAGTTTAAACATGCAAGAATATACAATATTTTATAAATAAATTCCAGTTTTTGGGGAGTCTCCCATCATGTATATACATTGATAGACATAGTAACACTTGAAATATTCAAAATAATAATAACATATTTCTGTATCTGTTGATAAACAACATTCTTTTTCTTGCAGGGGAATAGTTTTTTGTTTGTTTAGACTAACTTCACTAGGTAACTTTTATAACAGTAACTGAGCCCACAAAGTACTGTAAACTTTAATAGGACATAGCAACACATAGGATCTGCCTACTGTGTGTCTGCCTACTATAAATCACATGAAGAATTACTACAATTTTCTCATCTATTATTTCTAATATACTTTAAATAAATCTGGTTTTCAGGATTAGGTAGTCTCTCCAGAGATATAGAAAACTGGGTTTGTATGAAGGCAAAATGGAACAAGGAAAATCACACCTAAGTGTTTCATTATCACAAAAACCCATTTTAATAAAAGGCAGAAATGGTCTTGTAGAAGGTCAGAGGACAGCAACAAAATTTAGAAAGACTGTAAAATCTACAGAATCTTATGGTATGAGTTTATTAAAAGGAGAAGTGTCCCTTATAAAACAAACAGTTAACAAAAAACAACCCAGGAGTAAGGAAGAAATTGGGCAATAGAGATACATACCTATATAGACCAGGCATGTCCAACCCGTGGCCCAGGATGGCTCAAATGAGGCCCAATGTAAATTCTTAAAACATTATGAGACTTTTTTGTAACTTTTTTTAAAGTTCATCAGCTACTGTTAGTGTCAGTATATTTTATGTGTGGTCCACAACAATTCTTCTTCCAATGTGGCCCAGGGAAGCCAAAAGGTTGGACACCGCTGCTATAGAGTAATTAATTATAGCTCCTACTCAGTGTAATGATGAACTACTGTGACCTTTTTGATGTTTTTCTAAATCAAATACATTAAGTTAGATGACATCTTCATTTCTTACAAGGTGAATCTTTTAATGATGTTTTTCTTACTTACCTTCCTTTATGTTTCTGCCAAAACTTATCAACTGGAGTTAAATCATAAGACTTCTTATTTTTCCTTTTTGGTCTAGCACCAGCGGGAGAATTTTCCACTCCTGACGATTCTTCTAAATTAACTCTGTTTAAGTGAAAATCCTAGGAAAAAGTAAACCTATTTTAAATAATAGTTTTCTGATTATAAGAACCATAACATTTCCTACAACAAGGAAAATAGATCCTTGCTGTCTCTTCTAATATTTCCAAGGACAAAACACAGATCTGAAATTTAGAAGACCTCTTCCCAATGTTTTTGCTACACAAAAATGTACTATTAATTGTGTATTTTAATTAAAGTAGTGCATGTATAGGATTAAAATTTTAAAAAAATATATGAAAATCATGTTAGGGTTTTTAAGTATCCTTCTAGAAAAATATTATTCATATGTTAGCATAGACATATACTTTTAATTTTAGTTTAAAGAATGGAATTACTTACATGTTTTTACCTTACTTTTCTCATTTCATAATGTATTTTAGAGCTCTTTTGCTATCTGTATATATATGGAGGGTTGTCTGGAAAGTATCCAGCCATGTAACCATTCTCATTATATTGATATTGGCTGGATTTTTCTGGACAGCCCTTGTACATCTACCTCATCTTTATCATTCGTAGTACAGTCCAATATTTGGCTTTACCTATTAATCTGATTAGGCCTCTTCATGCTTAGTTGTTTCCAATAACAATCTTAACATTCTGATCTGTTATTTGGTTGATGGATTGCATTTTTTAAACGTTCCAATAGAAGTTACAATAATTATAGCACTCCCTTTCACATAAATTCTAAGAGTTAATCAGACCAGAGGTTGCTAAACTTTTCTGCTTCGAATGAATTTTAGTCCAGTGGTACTTGATTTTCTGCCCTTTCTCAAAAAAACAAACATACACAAAACAAAACTAAGTATCTTTTCTATTTTTTCCTCTTCATTCTTGCATTAGATGTGCGGGTTACTTCATGTAACAGCGGTACTTTATGATTCAACTCTACTCTGAATAGTGAGCTAGAGTTAATACATGGCTATCAATGAGTAAATGAATGATGACCAAGAAAAAATTATATGAAGAAATATCTAGAACTATTGTTATATAGTCATCTCAGTACTCTGATATAAGTTTTTAACAATTAAACTTTTAGGTCTTAGCAAATAAACTGAATATAATTTAATCTCCTCTTGATAAAACAAGTTCATCAATACTGAGTCTAGATCCTTAGACCATATCCTGTAACTTTCACAAACAAATCCATTGCAATAGCTTATTTCCTTGCCATTTCCCCCATGACAAAAAAATGAAAGCAAAAACACCCAAGAGTGCAAAAGTGCAAAATACAGATGTCTCATTGCCATGGTGGTATAAGTAACAAGAGCACAGTATACTATATTTCAACCTGTTAATATTATGCTTTCTTATAGACTTCATATTATCATAGTGCAAACATATCATTAACCTTATTTAATTCTTTTTATTTTCTCATCCATGTAGTGTAACCTCACTCTGCACAACAAATCATAAACACAGAAAGAACCAACAAATAGATATTGACATTTACATCTGAGAAGAACCTTTGTTTTACAAAAATTATCTAACAAAAAAGACACTGAAGGAGAGAAACATTTTTTTGTTGTTTTTTTTTTGACAGAGAGACAGACAGAGAGAAGGGGGAGGGCCCAGAGCAGTCTGCATAGTTGACAGCATTAGTTTTCCATATAGTTTCACTCCACAGGTGGGCGCGGGGCTGAGCAGGGCAGGAACTGGGCCAGGAGCCTCCTGCATAGGTCCCGGCAAGAACTGAACTGGGGGCACACCCCAGTTCAGCACATGGGTCTGCCTGGGCCAGAGTCAGGATTCGATCCTTGGTCTCCAGGGCTACAAAGCGAGCACTTAACCCGCTGAGCCATCCCAGCTTCCCCAGAGAGAAACATTTTTAAATAGCTTAGCTTTTACACTAGAATTCTACTACCAGTAAATACTATTTCTATGGTAATGACACAGCTCATAAAAGTAATTGTTAAGCAAAATTACTGCTCTGAAAATAGGACAGCATATTTTTAGTTAAGTGTTGATGGAACCCTTAAAATAATAAAGAAATATAAGATGTTAAGAGTTTTGAGTAATAACAATGGCAAGAACATTTTCCATCATTTGTATAATAGCCAGGCATATAAGGAAAAGTAATTTCAGTATTGAAAAATAGGAAATGAGAACATCCTCTGATGTCCTCAATTATGTTAAAGGAACTGAACATTTATACAAATAAAAGGCAACAAAATTAGTTTTAACATGGTTGAATCTGATCTGTTTCCACTGATATTCATATTTTCCTGACTTAGAAGACTAGACAATGGTGTCGCAAACAACCAGATATGTATAAATCCCATTGGGCAGTGCTAAAAACATGGATAAGTCTTCAGCAGTCTTATTTGCACTTCACAAGTAAAGCAGACCAGAGGAGCCAGGTGGCATCTATTTATACAGAATTAAGATTTATATTCACGCGAGGAAAAAAGCAAAGTAAAATAAATGTAACTTTTATTTTGGCAAGGAATTGAATCAAATTTAATCAAATTTCTAAATCTATCAGTTTACAGGAAATACTGGAACTAGAAAAACCTGTCAAAACGTATCCCACAGGAATACAATCAAACAAATGCAGAAATGTAGAAAATTCTTTAGAAAAACAACTCAATTCCTTTACTTCAAAAATGGCAATAGAAAAGAAGTGGGAAGAGAGGAATTGTTGTAAATTGAGAAACTTAGCAGATATTATCATCGAATGCAATGTGCAGATATTGTTTGGATCCCTACATGAATGAAAAAAACCAACAAAGACAAATAGGAAAGAATACAAAGTTGGTATTAGATGTCACCAAAGAAAAATTGCTAATTTTGTTGAGTAGGATAATAAAATTGTGGTACTTTAATTTTTTGAAAGATATATGCTGAAGTATTTATGCATAAGATCATATAATGCCTGGGATAAGATGTGTAAGATGCATATTGTCTAGAAAGCTAAATGATGCACATGGAGGTTCATTATAGTATTTTCTAACTTTGTATTTTTATATCCTCAATAGAAGACATAAAATTTTATTCATATCAATGAAACAGGATTTAAAGTACAACCCAAAATTGTTTGCCTCTTGCCATAGCTATTGTGAAAGGACATGTTGAGATAGGGCCTTATCACCCCGAATTCATGAATGACTAGCATGAGCAGAGTTCCCCTTGCCCATCCATATTGTACAGGAATAAGAAATGCAGAGAACAAAAAATAAATATTTGTTATTTTAATCCACTGAGGTTTGAGGATTCTTTTAGTTTAAGCAGAACAGCCTAACCTGTGCTCATTGAAAGGCCAAGGTATTCCACACAGATTCCGCAATGTCAGATACACTTTGGTAAACTTGTTTGCTCTTACTAAAGCAGAATTCCTTATAACTCCAGGAATCATGATTTGGGAAAGCCTCCTCAGATACACTGCTGAAAATGTGCAAACATTTTCTAACAGTCTTCATGTGATAAACTAAACTCATAAGAAATTTATTCAATCTCTAAGATTGAAGAATTGGGGTCTTAATGATTTAGAAATGTAACCGCTACCATTAGTCACATGTGGCTATTGAGTACCTAGAATGTGGCCAGTCTGAACTAAAATGTGATGTAAGTACAAACCATACACCAAATCTGTAATACTAACTATATGAAAAGAGAATATTCGTAAGATATATTATTAAAATAAATATCACCAAACAAATAAATTGTACCTATCCAGTATAACTTCATTAGTGAAAAAGAGGATTATTTACATATACTTTTTTTTCCTCCATGAAACTCTTAAGGAATATTTCTCTTCTTATACATCAAAACCCATCTCTTGTTGTACTGCTCTTAACAGGCTTCAATAATGCTAGCTTTTAAACTAAAAACACTGAAAAGTTCAAAAATAAGATAAAAATCACTTGTATTTCTTTTTAATGTGGCTACTAGAAAGTCTAAATTTATATCTCTAGATTGTACTGTATTTCTATTAAAATGTGTAGAAGACAAAAAAAGAGAAAGAAAAATCTAATTTCGAATATTCAAAAGAATCATTTAATTGAATAAGGAAATCCTGATAAAATGTTCCACCATAACACAGATAAAAATGTCTTATGCACTAAGCAACTAGGATATAAGAGAAAAATAAAACACAGTAGCACCTAAAGCTAACTTAGTAAATATTAGATAACAATACCCTTCTTTCCTTAAATTAAATCAAATTTTAACCCAAGTTCAGAACTAGCAATGAAAATGGAAATATACTGAAACAATACCATTGTTTAAAAAAATCAAGGATGTCTTCTAGGTTTTTACATAGCCTATACCTATTTAGTAGAAACTTCCTATGAACAACTAGTTTGTTTAGTTATAAAGACTCCGTGCGTAAATGAGTCAAAGTTCAAATTATCCTTTTCAGTTTTAGGCAACTGCTTGCAACTATGCCAATACAGTGTTGTTCATGAGGTTTTGTGTTAAGACTAGACGATACATAGAGCGTCAACCTTCAAAGCACCAAACTTTGAACTACACTGTAAAGGCATCTATTATATTGAAATTACACATCTTTAAGAAAATGAGTGCTTCTAAAATGCTTTCCTAATACCTTTTTTCAAGTGTATATTAGTTGGGAAATAATTTCCTTTATTTTTCTTGAGTGGCAAGAGAAAACATTATTAAGGTCCCTATGTATATCATTTGAAAATCTGATTTAAGGTTTCAAATAATAAGAGTCCACAGCAGAAGGCCAAAGGCACAAAACGGGAACCTAAGATTTGAAAAAGCAAAGGCCAAGTAAAAGACAAGATACTGAGATGGAATAACATCCATCCTTTTGCTTAAAGATAACTACTCATCATTACAACTGAACAATGAAATTCACTCCTCCTGCAACCAAGATATATGATAAAAGGAATCATAAATTTCTAATTACTAATTTTGTATTTTATATCCCAATAAAATGTCACTGCAAAATTTTCACCAGAAGAGTGTATTTCATATGTTAAATGTCAGCAATCATTTTCCTGGCACACAGGGAAGCTGTGTGAATTTTCAAAGGTGTGTCCAAGGTCTAATATAAAAATATTATCAATGTTCCAGATTCTTAGGCAAAGATATTTAATATAAAAAAAAAGCAAGCTCCAATTTCAAGGTAATGGTTCCTATCTAGAACTTTTACTCCACCTTGTGGAGGTAAAGGGTATAATTATTAAGAATTTTAAAAGCTTGAAAGAAACTTTTTCAAAAGCAGCAGTTTTCAAGAAAAAATTACACTGTTACAATTTATGGTATCTCAGTTATAGTTATTGCACATTTAGAAACTGTATTAAAATTAATGAACAGAATTAAGTCAATATAAATTGTGTAGCTATTAAAAACAATCTCTTCAAAAGACTAATTTCATAACACCTAAATATTCTAATTAATGCTACTGAGAAAGAATGTTTACCAGATAATATAATATCTGAGAATCTAGCCAAGAAAAGTTAGAGATGTTCATTGCTCCATAATTTATAATAACAAAAAATAAAAATAACCCAAATATCCATAGAAATCCACTATTCTACCCAACATGCAAGCAGGGATAGCATGTGCTTTGTTCACTTTGCACCTAGTGACTAGCAGTGTCTGGAACAGACTAGGTATTCAATAAATATTTGTTAAATTGAATTCTTTGGAGATACAAGGTTGCCAACTTTTTATTCTGTGAAGAAACTTAGAACAGAAATAAAAACAAAAAAATCCTACCATCTTGTATTTTTAAAAGGATAGTTTAACTTCAAAGAGTAGGATATAAAAATTAGTGCATCTTACAAGGATACAAGGATAATAAAAGGTAAAGCGCTAAAAAAAATTAGTGTAAAGTTAGGTCATAAAAATTCTTTTTCTAGTTCTTATCCCTATTATTCTCATTTCACTCTGGAACAATGAAAACCTCAAGGACCAGTCTTAGCCTTGTCTGGTTTTGGGTTCTATTCTAATTTACATGTCTCAATTTTCTCTACTAACAATGGGAACTTAGAGAATATTCCTTCTATTGCAATTATTTGTACATATGTCTTATGTCCTGCACTCAAAGCATCATCTACATTAATTTCCTCCACGAACTCTTCAAGCTCAGGTATTAGAAAAGATCCCAGTATCTCAATGCTGTATATAGCCCCACACACCACTGCTGGCAGTGAAGAGGTGATGCCTGAACTGTATGTTCTAAGACCTCGTCCCTTTGTCCCCCTCAAGAGTCAGGACCCTACCAAGCAAATTTAACTTGAGATTATCAAAACGATCTCATCATTCCATTAATCTCTGACTCTACACTCCCCACCTTCAGATCTCATTTTTACCTGACTCCTGAAACACTTCTGTCATACCTACTGGAACTCATGCTCAGTAATGAGCAAAATCCCCAATTCTGAACAATACTTTCTTGCTTTAACTAAACCTCAACTGGCTATCCCCAGTAGCTTTCTTTTCTTCTCTTTTTTTAAAGATTTGTTTTATTGTTTGAGAGGTGAGAACGAGAGAGAGAAAAGGGGGCATGGCCCAGAGCAGTCTCCATAGCTGTACATCATTACCGTAGTTATGAGATAGTTTGATTCTCCGCAGGAGGATATGGGGCTGTGTGGAGTGGAACCAAACTGGGAGCCTCCTGCATGGGAGGCGAGAACTTTCACCACTATCCTGATGGTGCAACATAAAAGTTTGCATGGGCTGAGGCCAGGATTTGATCCCAGGACCTTACAGTTGTAAGGCAAGTGCTCAACCTGCTGAGCTATCCGGGTATCGCCCCCAGTATTTTCTTAGACAGTGACTTTTTTTTTTTTTTGGTCACACACCTCATATCACTGGACCCAGAATAGGCATAGGGTCTTCCCTGCTACTTCCAGACTCTTGTCCTCTTTCCTAAAACAATGCCAGCTCTGAAACTCCCATCATTAGCCTATAATAGCAGTTCTCAATCAGAGGTAATTTTGCCCCTCTCCACCCACTGGGTATATTTGGCAATGTGTAAAGATATTTTGGTTGTTACAACTGACAGAGTATTACTGGCATCTAGAGTTAATACAAACCAGGGATGCTGCTAAACATTCGATATACAGAACAGCCCCCCACAACAAAGAATTATTGAGTCCAAAATGTCAGTAATGCCAAGGTTGAGAAATTCTGGTCTATGGTTATGCTGGTCACTAATGCCTCCTGTAGACCTAATGGATATTCTTATCTCCTGCATCAACCCTTCTCTTTTGATCATTACCATTGATATACAACCATGCTGTAATTTCTCTCATTTAAAAATCTTTTTTGACCTCCCATCCCCTTCCAAAAATCATCCCTTTTCTCAGCTCTCCTATATAGCAAAACCCTATTAAGGCTTATCTACATTCACTCTTATGCCTGTCCTTCCAACCTTTCTTAAACCCACTTCAGTGTTTGGCCCCTACACTATGGAAGCTGCTCTTACCAAAGTCACCAGTAAGCTTGACATCGCCACATACAACGGTGACTTAGTCCTCAGCATTGGTCCAAGCTGATTCATCTTTGAAACATTTAATTCACTGGCCTTCAAAACAACACAGCTCTAGTTCTCATACCTCACTGGCTGCTTCTTTCTGTGAGTTGCTATTTATCACCCAACCCCTAAATGTTGCAATGCCTCCAAGTTCAGTTCTTGGACTTCTTTTCTTTATACTCATTCCCTCAGTGATCTCATCTTATCTCTTGACTTTAAGTGCTATCTACATATGGACTACCCCTAAATTTATTTCTCTAGTCAGATGTTTCTCCTAAACTCCAGACTCATGTATTAAGTACCTATTTGATATTTATAATTGAATAACTTAATACATATGTCACATTTAACATATTCAAACTCAATATCTGATCTTCCTATCAAAACTGCTCCTTTCATTTCTTTCCCATATCAGTAACATCTGTCCATTTGTCAAGGTTAGAAGTTTGGAGGGATCTTTGACTTCTCTTTTTTTAATTCAGATTCCACATCTAATTCATCAGTAAATCTTATACTCTACATTCAACAGATTATCTTAATTTACCATTTCCATCCCAGTGTAAGCTACCATCAACTCTTGCTAAGATAACAAAAGCCTCCTAATTGGGTGTCCTTGACTTTTCCTAAAAAGAATGCGTTTCAATACAGCAGCTAGTGATAATCTTAAAACATGTATCAGATGACATTCCCTCACTCAAAACCTCATGTGACTCCCCATTTCCCTCAAACTAAGTCAGTATCTTTAACAATGTCCTATGATGTCCTATGCTATAGTTTCCTGTGTCCTCTTGCCTTTCTTTGCTCTGACCACCTTGGCTGCCTTGATATTGGGCATCCTTCTACCTGGAATGCTATTCTCCTACACAGTTACAAAATTCACTGCCTTACCTCATTTAGATCTTTCCTCAAATGTGTCTCTTTTTCAGTGAGATCTTCCCTATTTTAAAATTGCAATTCTTTTTACTATTACTTAAATTTCCTTCAGAGTATATTCCACCTTCTAAAATGACACATTTTTAAATTTATTTTACATATTTTCTCTCTCCCTCTAGAATGTAAGCTCCAGGAAGGAATATTTTCATTTCTATTATTTATTGTTAAAACCAGGGTCTAGGGCAGGGGTAGCAAACCTTTTGGCGATTGAGTGCCAAAGTTTATGAAATAAGAGTATACTCGCTCAACTCGCGTGCCAACCCATCGAGTGAGATAGAGGTATCAATTATTTTTATGTCTGTAAGAGGCATAGGATGTTTATATAACAAAAAACAATAATTCCGCATGCCAAAATAATTGCTCCGTGTGCCACTTTGGGCACACGTGCCATAGGTTCACCACCCCTGGTCTAGGGGAAGCCAGGATGGCTCAGTGGGTTAGGCGCTCACTTTGCAGCCCCGGGGACCGAGGATCGAATCCCGGCCCCAGCCCATGCGGACCCACATGCTGAACTGAGGAGTGCCCCCAGTTCAGTTCTCACTGGGGCGAGATCCCGGCCCAGTTCCTGCTCTGTGCCTGCCCTGTGCAGCCCCGCCCTCCTGTGGAATGAAACTATGTGGAAAAACCAATGATGTGCAACTATGGAGACTGTTCGGGGCCCTCCTCCTTCTCTCTGTCTCTGACTGTATCTCTCTCTCTCTCTCTGTCAAAAACAATAAATAAATCTTTTAAAACAAACAAACAAACAAACAAACAAAATCCCAGGGTCTAGAATGTTCTGTCAGAGTAGGTACTCCAATAGTGGTTGAAGTGAATTCCTGTTCTTCAGCCTCTTACTTAACTTCCTAAAACTAGCTTCCATGTTCCATTACTCAAGGTTTAATTTGGTGGTCCCTTTGATTCTTCTTGCCCTTGGTACTGAATCAGAATTGACTACTATTTCACTGACACCCATCTTAGAATCTAGAATGACATAGGACTCTAGAATAGAGAAGTGTGCAGAACTGCCAATTTTCATTAGTAATCCTGAAATCTATTTAAAGAAATACTTTATAGATAAATCTGGGTCTTAAAGAAATAAATCATTAAATCAAAACTATGTTTTGCATGTCTCTCATTTCCTTTTTATATGACATTTCAGGCAATCTTTGCAATAATGATTCTACTACATACTATAATTCCCAGAGACCTGGGCTAAGGGTTAGTAAATTAAGAGTGCTAGTTAGTCTTGGCAGAGCCAATGACTTGGGTACAAATCCATTAACTTTTGTGTCTCTATTTTTCCATCAAATGTAAACTGTATGACCCTATTACATAGTGTCTTGCCCAGAAATTATCTGTGTACATATTTTCTTTCCATTGCCTTTGCAAACTGGGGCTATGTTTTATCTCTGCATATCATATGCTATACATAGGGATGGATAAATACAGATATTTATTTTAAACATGAAATTGCAAACATATAAATACTTCAGAAAACATGGTGAAATATAAAAATATTGTTTACTTTTATCATACAATGAGGCTTAACTGATTTCCATAAAAATGGGAGAAACTGTAACTTTTCTTTCCAAGGAAAACATATTTATATAATTTACTGAGTATATTAAAAAAAAAATTCATTTTCCTCCATTCCTTTTCCCCATTATTACTAAAACAACACTGATTTATCCTATAATCAAAGATCATAAATTTGGAACTTTAAATCTCACTGCTTCCCTATTCTCCAGAATCCACATCCAATGTTACCAAGCCCACCACTTTTTTTTTGTTCACATATTTCAGCTCCCATCCTTCTCATCTGTGTTTCTGTAGCCATAATGTTAATTTCAAATTAAGGGGACCACTAAAGGTTACTACATATGAGTAAAAAGTGGTATATTTAGCCTCTTACCAGTACATCATGCACCAATGCTTGATATGTCCAAGTATGGTGTAAAGGAGTTGCCAGATCTATGTTTCTGTCAACAAGGACTAATAAAGGCCTTTGGAAGCTGTAAATATATTAAAAATATATATGTAAATCTTGATACCATTGTATACATCTAAATTTTTCTAATATCTTCCTATATATGTCATTTTGATGTGAACAAAAGCTATGTTAACACTGACATGCCATAATACTGTGTTATTTAAAGTTTTCTAGTTGAGTCAGTCAAGTAAAGTAATGCTTTGTAATACTTTAGAACCTGTATATAATGCTAGATTATAGACTTACCTAGGAAACTTTCTTAAATGAAGTCTATACAAAATACTTTTACACAGTACTTATTATAGTTATTAAAGAATAAGTCACTTCTAACTAGATTCTTACTTCACATTTTTGAAAAAGAAAAAAGAAAATGCCATTGTCAACTTCAGAGAAAACAAAGAGTAGGATCTTATAAATTTACACAAATGTTTGACTGTTTCATAAATTACAAATTACAATTTTTTCTGTACAAATTCATAAAAGCAGACTCTAGACAAGAGCCCCAGAAAACCCTATCTCATTATAATGCATAAAATTAAAACATCACACCACAATGGTATCTAATTATATAATTATTCACTTAGCAGACACTTTACATATGGCTTCACTCAATTATTACAATTTAGATATGAAATAGACTATACTTAAAGCAAACTAAAGCACTGTTCTTTGGTTACCATGTGTCTCCAAAAGTTGTAGAGATTTGCTTTAGTGGTACTACTGTATCAGGAATACATATTAATTTTCAAAAGGCACTGCCAACTGATTACATATATTAACTACATATTTGCTTCTGTAAGACACCTCTGATCACTTTAGTAACTCATCCCCTACTAGGTATAAGATCACTGTGGACTCTCCCAACTGTGCTGATTGTAAGACTAACGATAAAAGTCTGAGGTGGCACCTTTACCACCTACTATCATTTTACTCCAGAGCCAGGTGGAAGACAAGGGAAGTTAGCCTGTGGCAGAGTTTCTTAACTCAGCACAATTGATATTTGGGGCTGATAATTCCTCATTATGGAGAGCTGTCCTGTGCAACACCCTATAATGCAGCCCACTCGATACCAGTGGCATATACCCCGTTGCAACAATTAATCATGTCTCCAGACATTTCCAAATTCTCACTGAGAATCATTAGATTGGATTCAAATATATTTAACAGTAGTCCATCAGGGACGCTGACACCTAATTAAAATAATTTAGAAATACATCCAACAAATTAAAAATAAGACAACTATTTTATAAAAATATGAATAAATTTTTAGAAATTATCCAAATAAAACAGTGCCTTTATATTGTCACTAAAAAAGAGAACTATTAAATAAGGTATGACATAGTGGTTGCTTCTGTTAAATAAAAAATGTGAGAATCTGGTATTACTGCTCTACTTAATGACAAACACTGTGAAGAATACTTAAGACCAGCAGTGAAATCATAGAACATAAGTAGAATTTAGAATAATGTAGAGGCTGAAACAGTTGAACAAACAACTGAACACATTAGTGTTAACTCCAAATTATAAGAATAGTGCATAAGACTGTAGGAACCATCAAAATTGACTTTAAATGAAGTCTATGGAGTATTACCATGAAATTATTATTATTCCTGGAAGGCAGTTATACTGAATACCAATTTATTTTCAAAGGCTTCATTTATTAATTCACTTAAAACTGGAGGTAAAAACTAATTTTCTAAAATAATGTTTATCCCCTTGAAATAATTCCCAGCTATTTCTGTGGATTTCTTTACTTCTTCACTGCAATACTGTCCATTATTCTTTTTTTTTTTCTTAAGATTTATTTTTATTGTTTTTGATGGAGAGAGAGAGATACAGAGAGAATGGGGAGGACCCAGACCAGTCTCCATAGTTGTACATCATCCGTTTTTCCAGTGTTTCATTCCATAGCTGGGAGCGGGGCTGCACAGGGCAAGAACTGGGCTGGGATCTCACCCCAGTGAGAATCAAACTGGGGGCACTCCCCAGTTAAGTATATGGGTCTGCATGGGCCGGGCTAGGGCCAGGATTCGATCCTGTCCCCAGGGCTGCAAAGTGAGTGCTTAGCTCACTGAGCCATCCCGGCTTCCTCTGTCCAGTATTTTTTATTTTTTATTTTTTATTGTTTTTGACAGAGAGAGAGAGAGAGAGAAACAGATATAGAGACAGAGAGAGAACTGAACTAGGGGAACTCCCCAGTTCAGCACATGGGTCCACAAGGGCCGGGGCTGGGATTCGATCCTCTGTCCCCAGCGCTGCAAAGTGAGCACTTAAACCACTGAGCCATCCTGGCTTCCCCAGTCCATTATTCTTAAAAATCGAATACTAAATGTACTATAATATATAGTTTTTTAAAGTATTTCTATTCAATAATTGAAGAGTCAGTAACTTTAGTGTCCTCATAGACATGCTAATAAAGCCAAAAATAATTTGCAAGTTTAAGTTATTGGTATTTCAATGTAAAAATGAAAACTAGTTAAAAGATATGGAGAAATAGATATAAGCAATACAAGTTTTCCACTTATTTTTTTCATTACCAGGAAGCTTAATGAGAATTTAATGGAAATGGCTTTTGACCTTCTAAGCCATATAAGCAGGAAAATTTCTCTGCTCATGATAAAACTGCAAAACAAAAAATGTCTAACAAAAGGTAAAGAAAAGAAAATCTTCCATTTGTATGTCAAAAACAATTTGAGTCAAAACCCTGACCTGATTACCTCATTTTTAAAAAGAAACATTTCAATTATAAGGATATTCTATCAGACAAGAATAACAACCATCAAAATGCTACAAATGTTTCATTTTCAAATCCTGTAAGTATATTAATTGACACAATACCTGAACTGGCCAGCTCCAAGTGTGTCTCCAGTAAAAAGACTGTTCCTTGCATCTCTTAGATTTTCCCGAAGTTTCTTGTCTAGTTTCTGAAAAAAGCAAATTTTATTTATTTATTTTAATTGTTAAATTTATCAGGGTGACATCAGTTAGTAAAAATTACATAGGTTCCAGGTGCACAATTCTACGTTACGTCATCTATGTGTTGCATTATGTGCACCCAGAGTCAGCTCCCTTCCCCTCAAGTAACCACTAAACTGTTGACTGTTCATGAATTTTTGTTACTTGTTTTAAATTCTACAGATAAATAAAGTCCTAGGTTCTTGATTTTTGATAAAAACAAATTTTACATTAACTCTTAAAGAACAGTTCCACAGAACTTCATATAGGATAATACATAATACAGTCTTAGTTTCATAACTAAGAAATAGCAATTCTAAAATCTAAATATTTTAGCTTCTTTACTATTCGATATCATCATAACTTGGACTTGAAAACACCAATGCTTTTTCTACTATGACTCAGGCCTGACTTCATCAACAATCATTTTTCTCGACTATTTTTACTTTAGGTACAGGAAAACACTTTGTAGTAATGACCCACCCTCTTGGCCCAAGGAAGATGTCCCAATAGTGGTGACTGCAAGAGGCTCCACAATAGAAATGGAAAATGTGAAAGAAAGCAGCAATCCATCAGTCAGTGATTCCTTTAGGCTAATAAAACTAAAAAATGTTCGTGCATCTTCCTCCATCTTTCCATGCCATTTGCCCTTTTTTCATTTCAGCAATTCTGTAATTTCTCTAATCCCCCTTTTTTAATCTTTAAAGCAAATTTTTGAATGCTCAAGTTATACTGAATATTTTACTTCAATATAGTGGGGTAGCAAAATGCACCTCACCATTTTAAGAACGGTTATGATTGTTAATAAAATAAAACTAAATATTAAATGACTGGGAGATCAAATGTTATGAAACTACTTGGAGAAATAAGGCTGAATGAGGAATACATATTTTAGTAACAAAAGTCAGAACAGGGATAACATATTGGAGAAAATCATTTTATTTCATTACACAGAAGTACACAATGCCTTTTATTTTTGGTGGAATCCCAATGTTATAAAATAAAACATTGCCTTTGGTGCCCAATATATAACCCATAGCAATCACATAGTTAAAATTAACAAAAATACTTGAAGTACTTATGGAAAACAGTTGATACAATATTATTTGTCCCCAGTGGATATTTGCAGGAACTCACCATTGCTACCATGTCTGCTGCTGTTCCTTTTGAACATCTGATTATAGGAACAGCACCTGTTTTAACAATAAATTTTAGTAATGATTTCAGCTCTTAATAACTAAAATGGATACTTATAATACCATCTGCACCAAAAAACTAACATAATAAATATATAATTTCAGGCTACAAATGTAAAATGATATATAATCTCAAGAGTAAAAGCAAGGTTTCAGAAATGGACCTTCCCATTGATAAAGAAAGCATTAGGGAATCAGAAAAGACTCTATAATATATAGTGTTGGTCAATCAATGCAACCAGATTTTTCTCAATGAAATGACTAAATCAGTATTTTAATTCCCTACAGACTGTTTCAAAGAGTAAATTTACTCTCTACTTATAGGATTCACTTTAGCTTGACTTAAAGAAAAAGAATGAAGAGATTTTTAGCTAATTTAGCAGTCTGTTACTATTTTTTATTTTACAAATTAACAATGAAGGATGAATTATAGTCTTTCTTTTTAAATACTAATTTAAAAAATAACAGAAAACATTCTTCATATAATTTAAAATGCTCCTAAAAGTTGTCCTCTCAATTTATTATTAAATCAACTCATTAGACCTCTTGATATCTCTATTACTCCAGGTTTTATCAAAGGCTAAAATCCTAAAATAAAATACCAGTAAATCCAATTGCACTGAAAATCTCATAAAACACTGTAATCTTTACATGCTGAAATTGTTGTATTTTAGACTCTACATGAAATATGTTCAGTCAACTGTGAAAGTAAAAATGTGAATTTTTAAGCTTTGTTTTGCTCTGATGGCAAATTATTCATGAATGTCATAAAAATTCAAATATTAATATCAGCAATGTAGAGAGTTAACCCTCTTGATTCTGGCACCATAAAATAACCTCCATTAATAATTAGATATATTGGGAAGCCGGGATGGCTCAGTGGGTTAAGCGCTCACTTTGCAACCCCAGGGACCAAGGATCGAATCCTGGCCCTGGCCTGTGTGGACCCTTATGCTGAACTGAGGAGTGACCCCAGTTTGATTCTTACCGGGGGAAGCCCCGGCCCAGTTCCTGCCCTGTGCAGCCCCAAGCCTACCTGTGGAATGAAACTATGTGGAAAAACCAATGATGTACAACTATGGAGACTGTTCTGGGCCATCCCCTTTCTCTCTGTCTCTGTCTCTGTATCTCTCTCTCTCTGTCAAAAACAATAAAAATAAATCTTAAAAAAAAACAAAGAATTAGATATGGGGGAAGCTGTGATGACTCAGCAGGTTGAGCACTTGTCTTGTAGCCCCCCCCAGGATCTGAGGATCAAGTCCTGTCCCTGGCCTGTGCAGCCCCATGTGCAAAGCTGGGGTGTTGCCCCCAGTTCGGTTCTCACTGGGGCGAGCTTCCCATATAGGAGGCCCCTGGTGCAGCTAGGGCCTGGGGCATGCTTTCCATGTAGGAGGCCCCTGCCTGCGGGGGCATGTGCCTCCCATGCTGAAGGCCCCCAGCGTGGTTCCTGCCCTGTGGATGCCCCGAGCCCACCCAGGGAACAAAACTGTATTGAAAACTAATGTACAGCTGTGGAGATGGCTCTGTGCTCTCCCCTTCTCTCTGTCTCTCTCTCTCTGCCCAAAACAATAAAAATAAATCTTTTAAGAATTAGCTATGTCCTGTTCCCTCATTCTTGGTGAAATGAATAGGAAAAAGAATGATGAATACCTAAGAAAGAAAGAAATGCCACATAATTACTAGTCATTGTCTGCCTTTTAATGTTATTACTTAATTTTTTAATTAAATAAAGATATCCATATTTTACTAAAAAAAAAAAGAATCAGATATGGATTATTTAGGTTACTTTCTACATACCGTAGTCTAAATATGTGTGTAAAGTGCATAAAAAACAAAATAAGATATTATACTGTATATACTGTTCTTAAATATGCTTTTCATTTAACAAATTGTTGACAACCTTCTGTGTCAGACTGAGCAATTTCAATTTCTCCTTTGAAAAAAAATCACTTTCTGATACTCAACATAATAAAGTTGGCTCTAACATTTCAGTGGTTTTCATTTATACTTTTCAATCTACCCTTACCTTGAAGATACCGTTTTAATCAAGCAAAAGTAACCTTAAGGTCCACAATAACTCTAGCACTCAGCAAAACTTTGGAGCTTGTGTGGGAGGGCAAAATAGAAAAGATACAATTACTTTTAATGATTAAAAGTTATAAACATGTGTTTTCTTTAAAAACAAACTTCAACAACAGCCCCATTTGAGGGTATGAAAAATATCAAAGCAGGCAGAAACTGAAGGAGGATAAAATTGAAAGAAGACTTTTAACCAACTTTCCTGATGAAGGTACTTTCCAGTTTGTATGGCACACAGGAGAAAAGAGTGAAGCAGAAAAAAGATTTACTGAACTGATGAATCAGAAAATTATAAAGAAAAAGAAAAATATCCCTGAAAGGAGGGAACCCCCAAAATTTTCACACAAATTCTCCTCAAACTTTTGTCTGTATTATACACTATGTATGATATTTCTCTCTTCCTTAAATTTATCATTTGTGAAATGGAGAGAAATTTTTATTAATTTCGTGTAAGGATTATTTTGACAGAAAGATTTTCAATGTCTGCAAAATTAAAATTGTAATTAGAATGTTTCTAAATAAATCCATTAATAACAGTAAAACATGAAGTCACACATTAGATACATTACAATGATGTTATATATAAATTTAGCAGTTCCAAAGAAATGTTTAAAATTTTGAGAGGATATTGGATTAGTATTATATATAAATTTAATGTTTTCTGAAGACTTGGGAGTTTACTTTAATAGTTACCAACATTCTACTTAGATGTGTATTTAAAATTTTTCATAATAAACTATTAAAAGAAAATTAGCAAGCACATAGGTTAATTACCACCAAGCCATTCAAACAATATATTAGAAATTTACAATTAACAAAGACATCTAAGGAAACAACTCAGTAGATATGCTAATGTGCTAACTCAAAAGAAATAACTACATCAAATTATTAGAAGGATTATGTTGTTTTCTTTAATTTATTTTGTTTGAGAGAAGGTGAGGGTGGGTGAGAGAGAGAGAGAGAGAGAAAGAGAGAGAGAGAGAGAAGAGGGGAGGGCCCAGGGCAGTCTCCATAATTGTATGTCATTAGTTGTGATATGGTTTCATTCCACACAGATGTGGGGCCCCGTGGGGCGGGAACTGAACTGGGGGCCTCCCACATGGGAGGTGAGAACCTTCACTGCCTGGATCGGTGCTTACCAGTTGTGCTGCAGTTCAGCATATGGGTTTTGCACGGGCTGGGGCTGGGATTCAGTCCCTGGACCTTGCAGTTGCAAGGCAAGAGTTCAATCTCTTGAGTGATCCCAGTATCCCAGAATTATGGTTTTATATAGTACAGAATGTGTATTTTATCCCAACTCTGGAGAGAGAGCCTACAGAGATCCAGCTAGATGAAAGGGAATCATATTACAGTGTAACTAATTAAAATGAGTTGTTAAATCATTAATTTACTTTGAATAAATACCCCAAAAGATTTGGAAACTTACCCAGTGTAACAAAAAAGCAGAAAAGGCTGTCAACAATAGTATCCATAACAGTTTCCATTTCCGTGTCTGTGATATCTGGCCTGTTAATAGCTAAAATGACACAAGAAGTGACCCAAATTTACGCTTTACCTTTATGAAATTCTTAAAGTTACAATTACTAAATTCCTAATCAATACAGTTTGATAACATATATAATACTCAAACAAGTAAAATTTTTGTTTTAAACATTGTAAGTACCCATTAAAAATTATACTACCTCAGAAAAATAGCACCTCACTATCAGCAGTAATGAATATCAGTATGAGTAGTAACAAGAAAAAACACCCACCACATAAACCCTACAAAATTTCTGCTGAGTAAATAGAAAAATAAATATTGTATTCCATAATTTTATTCACAAACATTGGATGGGCCTCAAGGAATTACTGATCTTCAGCTACACCAGAATGCAAATCAATTATGGCAAGACACACCGGATATATGGTGATGGAAGGAGAGCTGATTCTGGGTGTTGAACACATAATGCGATGCATAGGTGATGTGATGTGGACTTATACATCCAGAAACTACCGGTATCTAATTGTTACCAATCAATGTCACCCCAATAAATTTCACAATAAAATTAAAAAAAAAAAATTACGGCAAGACAAACTTCACATATCAATTTCTTTTTATTATTATAATAAGTCATTTAAATTTCTTTTAGATGGTACATAAGTGGTTCCTAAATTTTAGGGGGTATAAGAATCACTCTGAGAATTTGAAATAGAAGGAAATTTCTATGGAAGCTATTAAAAATTAGAGACTCTTAGCCCTTTCCCCTAGGGATTCAATTCAGTAGCTATGAGATAATACTAAGAAATCTGAGGTGCAATTCTGACAAGCACGTTGGGGCTACATTTAAAAAAGACATTGCTGTGAAGACTGTCCTTGACATCAAAACCCGCCTTATTTATCTTCACATCTCTCATAATACCTAGGCAGAGTGTGGCAAGTAGATGCTTAGAAACTATTTGTTAAAAGGTTGTGCTAAAATATTATCTATATAAGATTTTTAATTTCTCAACACCCTGATTGTGAAATATTAAATTCAATATAACCGTGATTAGCAGGAGAGGAAAGCAAGTGGCTACATTAAAGTATTTTTAAAAAGTATGGTTTGTGCAGACAGAAAACATAAAAATAGATTTCAGCCCAGTAATATAGTCTGGATGAGAAAATGTGTTGTTACTCGGTGGTGCAGACTGGCATCTATCCAAAGTAGATGACAGAAATAGCATAAGGATACATTGTAAATTATGTAAATCCAGGGACACCAATCCAGGAAAATACTCGGGTCATTTTGCCAATCATTGGTACAGGTAAAATCTATATGGAAGTTCCCAGCCCTTTGGTCCTATACTCTGGTCCCATACTCTGAGAACTAATCTGAACAACGAAAATAACTGTATCAATAAATAACCTCAACTCACTTGAGATAACAAATTGGTTTGTCTGAGACAGTAGCCTGACTCTTATTCCAATAATAAATCTGCTTCCTTTATTGGATAAATTCCCAATAAAGGAAAGTAGGTCATCAAATCCACGACATTAGTATATCTGATTTATGTTTGGAATAACCTGTTTAAGATCAGTTAAAGCACCTGTAACATTTGAAAGGCTTTGGCATATTATTATATAATGGTTAAGAGTACTCTTTGGAGTGAGTCCCTGGATTTAGTAACCAGGTTCTGCCATTTCCTTTTCAAGTTACTTAATATCTGTGACACAGTTTTTTAATTTGGAATATGGAAATAACAATACCTACTTCACAGAGATATTAAGAGTAAATGAGCTTATGTTGTAAAGTGCTTATAAAGCAATCTATTGTAATTATAACTATACTACTGAGACTCTGGGCAGTTAAAAATATTATATTTTAAAATTAATAAGTTAAATTTATAATTTTTAAGTTGACAGTATAAGAAACAAATTTCTAAGTACTTGAATGCTTAATGAAATTAGACTCACTATAAATTTACTTACTTTTAAAAATTATTTCAATATTTAGATTTTGCCTGTTAGATTTATATATATGCCTGGTCTGATATGCGAAGTACTTAAAAAAGAAAATTTAATATACTGAATTTATCAATGCAATTAAAACTGTTTAAGGGAATTTAACAAACTAAGCTTGATGAGTAAGCTTGTTAAATGGGACTAATTAGAATTTAGTCTGTTCAATCTGAGCCAATTGAACAAAGAAAAAGTAAAGGTGCTTGGTTTTATGTAACCAGATTTACAAATAATATAACAAAATTACAAATTTAGCTTAAAGACTTAAGGGAAATCAGGTTTCAAACATGAAATTTGAGTAGCTAATTAATTTAAAACTCAATTAACTGTAAATAGACTTTTGTAAATAACAACTACTGTGAAAATCTCTTATGCAGTTCAGCAAATACACCCTTTTAGGAATGCTGTTTAATTTCAACAAGCATGCTATGGAGCTCAAAACGAAGCTAGAAATTTCATGTTCTCTTCTCTCAGGTAGCTCATCATCTATCTGGTCTAGTGTTTTATAAGACGATACCACTGGCATTTTAGGCAGAACAATTTTCTGTATGAACGTGGTTTACACACTATCAAACATCGAGTATTCCTAGTCCCCGCTCACTAAATGTTAGTAAGCAGCCTTGCCAATTGTGACAAAAATGTCCTTACACATTTCCAAATGCCTCTTTAAGTGGAGACATATTCCCCACCTAAGAACCACTGAAATTATTCATCCCCAAACATCTCAATCCTTAAGTAGCAAATAAATAATTATTTCACTTAATTGGCTAATCACATCTCCTATAGTCTGAAATTTTCTTTAAAATATTAGATGTAACTAATCAATGGGCATAAAATTTCAGTTAAGCAAAATGAGTAAGTCCTAAAGATCTGCTATACTTTACTGTACAATTTAAAATGTTAAGAATGTAGATCTCATGTAAAGTGTTTTTACAAAAGGGAAGAATATAGACAAAATGTAGTATGTGTGCATGGATGTGTACCAATGTCTATAAATATGTTGTCTGATGGTAATAATAACGAGCTTGTTGTCAAACCTTAACAAATAACAACATTAGCCCACCTTTTGTGAGTGCTTAACACGTGCCAGAAACATTAGGCACTTTACACATAATAATCCATATAATGCAAGTCTAGGATGTAGGTAGTAGTAATTCCCCCTTTTCACATATAAGGAAATGAAAGACCAGAGAAGCAAGTAATTTGTTCTTGTCCAAGGGTCAAAGTATTAGGTTAGAGAAGCCAGGATGGCTCAGGTGGGTTGAGCACTAGCTTTGCAGCCCCGAGGTCCAATGATCAAGTCCAGTCCCTGGCCCCAGCCTGAGTGGAACCATATGCTGAACTGGGGGTATGCCCCCAGCAGTTCGGTTCTTGGTGGGAAAAGCTTCCCGTGCAGCCTGGTTCCTGCCCTGCGCAGCCCCGCACCCAACTGTGGAATGAAACTATGTTGAAAACTAATGACGTACAATTGTGGAGAATTCCCTGGGCCATCCCCATTCTCTGTCAAAAAGCAATAAAAATAAATCTTAAAAAAAAAGGACTAGGGTAACTGAACCTTACTAAGATACTGTCTTACTTGCCATGAGTGAACCATACTTGTACATGCCATTTGCTGTGTAGTATACCTAAAAAGTCACAGAACTGTTACTTCATTGAGCATTAAAAACAGGTTTATTAAATGTTGTTTATATGTGACAAAATTCTGAGATGTGTTTTTTGTGTGCTTTTAAAATCTTATATAGCTCTACTGCTGTGAACAACGTTGATTTCTGAATGCACTATATATGTTTTTTAATAGTACACCATTCATTTTGTTAAGATAGATTATAATATTTCTATTTTTACATACCACGATATGAAACAAGCTCCTTATTTTGATTACATAATACAAACATATCATCTTCCAAAGTAATAAAATTGAGATATTGATCAAAAACCTAGAAACAAAAGAGGTTTACAAATCAATTTTACACTATTAAAGTACTGTTTGATTTAATACACCATTAAAAAAATTGTATTTAATAACTAAAAAACTTAAAATAAGTCTAAGACAATAAATTGTCAAGGAGGAAAGTAATATTTTCAGAAAACAAAGTTTAAGATGATATAAAATTTTTTTTTAATTGTGGTTGGAAAAAATATCAATTATGAAAAGAAACTACAATTAAAAATTTTTTTTATGGTCATTTTAACCATACTTTCCTAAGAAATTCATAATAACGTTTTCTACATGAAAAATTACACTAGATCTTTGGAAGTGCAAATTAAGAGACAAATTAAGAAAACTACCTGAAATATGTTAAATTCAGTTAAACAAACTGAAAAACATTCCTATTATTTTATGTAAAATTAATAAAGTATGGAAAAGCAAGATTAACATATAAGCCTCAAAAACTAATCAGAAGTAGTAGTGGACTATCCAAATCTATGAAATGCCAACTATCTAAATCTAGCAGTGAGAAAAATGGTAAGTAAATGTATGGTTGTTTATTATTTTATTTGCCCTTCATCATTCCCCAGAATTTTCATTTATATCTTGTCCAAATTCAAGAAGCATAGGGCACAACATGGCTATAACCAAGAACACATTTTATAAATTTATTTATAGCTAAATTGAACCTTTCACTATGATATAGAATTGTTGGCTTACTGTGCATTTATTTCATCTTTCTGATAATATGCAACATGGCTTCTTTGGATCCTCTCTGCTAAGTAAGAAAAGATCTACAGATAGAATGGTGAATATAGTGATTATAGCTAAAACATGATGAATACAGTGATTGTAGATAAAACAATGTCAACATAGTTTGAGTGTCATTTATGGCAACACAACTGTCAAACTATTTCTAAGTTGAGCTAAAAAGATTATACAAATCCAAACCTAAAACAAAAACTGATTCCACTTTTTATTTTTGTCTTTCAGATTCATTGAATATGTTCTTTTAGCTTGGTTTATTTTGCCTGGGTAAAGTTGAAGATAATTCACATTATCATAACTCTTTCTGAAAGGAGTCTAAATATTTCTTAGGTGGCTCTGATCTTTTGTATTTTGGATATCCACGTCAATTAACAGGTTTCATTCAAAATTATTACTAAATTTTACATTAACAAAAAGTCATCAGCCAACCAAAATCTCTTACCTTGGCTACTTGTGTTACTGCACTAGCTGCTAATGCTGCATTTGCAATATCTTCCAGTTTACTTCTTGAAATAGCAGAAATAAAATTTAAATAATATGATTCATAGAGTTGATTCCGAAGATCCTATAAATAAATGAATACTTTATTCTCATAGGACAGTATAAAAGATGATCACAAATAATCTTCTAGACATTATTAGAGCAAGGTTTTGAAGGATAATATACCCATTTACAAGGTTATATAAATGGTTACCAAATAGTATCCCAAGAGAACAAAGTTATGAAGAAGTATTGTTTACTTGGTTACCAGATATAAATCATATACAACTGAATAATTAAAGTTATATTTATATTAACAATAAAACCCTACTACAGCATTTAATAAAATGCTTTGAAATAGCATGTGTATTTTTCTTTTTTTAAAAGATTTATTTTATTGTTTTTGACAGAGACAGAGAGAAGGGGGAGGGCCCAGAGCAGTCTCCATAGTTGTACGTAGTTTCCGACAGTTTCATTCCACACAGGTGGGTTGGAGCCGCGAAGGTCAGGAACTGGGCTTGGGGGCCTCCCATATGGGAGGCACGCCCTCTCAAGCCAGGGGCCAAACCACGGGGCAAGAACTGATGGCCTTCTGCATGAAAAGCACAACCCCAGTTCAGCATGAGTCTGCATGGGCCAGGGCCAGGGCTAGGATTCAATCCTCAGTCCTCAGGGCTGCAAAGCAAGTGCTTTGCCCACTCCGCCATCCCGGCTTCCCTTGTATTTTTCTTTAAAATATCTAGAAGTGGTTCTCATACAGTAAAATGGTTATTAGAGTCGGCCAAAGACACTGTCTTCTGCTCTGATCATGAGATATACAACAAACATTTTTGTCACCATGAATAGACATGTCATAATCCCTATAATCAATTCCAATACTCGCTTTCAATCATCCAAAAGCAGTGTTAGTTATACAAATTCTTAAATCAAATTTACCTACCCTCTTAAACTCCAGGCAAACAGACCTCTAATTGACCATATTTCTTCAATTCTAAAATACAGTCAATTGTAATAGGCAGCACTATTTTATGTAACACTAAGAAATAATTAATGGTGCCAATAAAATTCTGTAACACTTAGCATGATGATATCCAGGTCCATCCATTTTGTGGCAAATGGGAGTACTTTTTCTTTTCTTAATAACTGAGTAATATTCCATTGTATATATGAACCACAGCTTCTTTATCCAGTCATCTATCAAAGGACACTTTGGTTGTTTCTATGACTTGGCCACCATGAACAGTGTTACAATGAATGTTGTAGTACATATGTCTTTGCAGACTAAGGTTTTGAAAATTTTGTGGTAAATACCCAGAAGAGGTATTGCCAGGTCATATAGTAACTCCATTCCCAGTTTTCTAAGGAACCTCCACATTGTCCATAGTGGTTGTACTAATTTGCATTCCCACCAGCAGTGTATGAGATCATCATGCTAAGCGAAATAAACCAGACAGAAGAAAACAAAAACCATTATGATTTCACTCATATGTGGAATATAAAACTGAAAGCAACAAAGAAACAAAAACTTACGGACACAATTAATAGTTTAGTGGTTACCTGAGGGTAAGGGAATAGGGAGGTGGGTAAGGAGGGGTGGGGAGCCAAATATATAGTGATGGAAGGAGTGCTCACTCTGGGTGGTGAACATATAATGCAACATATAGACGAGCAACTATAGAATTGTACACCTGGCAACTATGCAATTTTTACTACCAATGTCACCACAATAAATTTAACAATAAAAAAAAAGAATTCTGTAACACACCATCTATTTTAAGATGCATCTGGTTTCAGAGATATTGAAACATGAAAACCTTTCAGAGCTGGAACCTGTGCAAGGAAAGTGGCTGAGCAGGGCAATGGTTCCACAAAGGTTGAGAGTCATTAAAGGACTGAGAATTGAGGGACTGAAAAATAAGTAAGTATGTTGAGGATACTGAGAGCCATACTTCTCAATGTCAGAGAAAGAAGTTACAAATTTGTAAAGAGAAAAAGGAAAACCTACAATAAATTCTGTATTTCCAAGATTATCTATTTGTCTGTCTATCTGGAGAGATAAGTAGGAAGATTTATAGAATTAAATATAGATATAAAAGTGCATGTATATGTATATACATATACGTCCTCGCTCTGTCCATGGGGAGGTGCCTAAGAACTCTGACACTCAGTAACAATTACACCTAATACCCAGATGCTGATTTCTAAACACTACCCTTTACAAAAAACAACCAGGGTTCCTTAGACAAATGGCTGAAACTTCGGTCAGGACAGAAAGGAGAAGATGAGACTGGAACATCTTATTGTACCAGAAAGTGTACGGAAGTAGTCAAAGAATGATGGAGACATTTCAAAGGGACACAGAAGTTAAGCAAAGTTGCAGGATATAAGCTCAATATATAAAAGTCAACTAGGATCTATACACTTGCAATGAGCAATCCTAAAAATGAAATTAAGAAAATTGTTCCATTTATAAAATCATTAAAACTACAAATAATTAAACAAAAGAAGTGCAAAACTTATATTCTGTACACTACAAAACATTATTAAAATTAAAGAGATAAATGAATACAAATGTATGTCCATGGATCAGAAAATATAATATTAAAATGCCTATACTTTCCAAATTGATCTATAGATTCAATGTAGTCCCTATCAGAACCTAAGGTGGCTTCTTTATAAAACCGGCAAGCTAATCCCCTGTTCCACGAATTTCTTGACCACCCCTTGCAATTCTACCCAGTGAGACATAAATGAGTCCTCTGGGAGTTTCTGGGAAAGCTTAGCTTTCCTGATCAAAATGAACACTCAGGTTTGTATATTCATTTTCCCCTTCCTCTTGTCTTGAACACAGATGTGATGTCTACAGCTGCAGCTACCACCTCGCATTCATGAAGCAACAAGCAAGACATGAGAAGCAACAAACTAATGGTGAAAAGTAAGATAAAAGGAGCCCGAGTTGTTGATTACTAAAGCTGCGGTACTAGCTTAGACTTCCTACTCCCAGGCTTCTTCTTATCTCAGAAAAATAAAACCCCATTTTCAAAGCTACATAGTTAGGTTTTCTGTTTTTCTTAATATAATGCTTCTTCAACTCCAAATTTTTATTTATTTATTTTTATTGTTTTTGACAGAGAGAGATAGAGAGAGAGACAGAGAGAGAACTGAACTGGGGGCATTCCCAAGTGAGCACTTAACCCACTGAGCCATCCCGGCTTCCCTAACCCCAAATTTTTAATCTTTCAGTCTAGTATTTAAAATTCAAAGACAGTCTGAAAAGTCAAAGTGGAAAATAGGGTAAGAGAATTTTTCATTTTTTACAATGGACATTAAAAAATTTATTTTTAGAAAAGAAATGTTTCTACTTTCGAGAGTCAGGAAAATAAGAACTCACATTACCTGGCACATTCTGTCAATATTTTCTTCAGTTGGCATTACAAAGTACACTGCAGGGACATCTGGAATAGGATCCCGATCAGAATGCAAAAGCCTAGAAGACATAAAGAACATAAAACTCGTTTTTACTTAGTCATTTATCTAAAAGAATAATTTAAAATAGTGTTTCTCAAAGCAGTTCACCAGTTCAAGAACAGTACCCAGTACTCTTAAAGAGCTTGCTGCAATTATTCATTTAACAGATTTCTTATTATATCAATGCTAATATTATTTATTAGTAAGATCCTAGTCTCTTCTGTCTTCATTTATTCTACTCTAATTGCCTTACTTATATTACCTTCTGTGGTCAGTCTCGCCTACCAATATTGTCCTTCGATGAGAAATAATGTACTTTCAAAATCAATTGTATTCCCATTTTTCATATACCGGTAAATATGGTCAGGGGAAGGTGAGTGGTAGCAAAATGAAGTTCTTTAAGAGGGGGAAAACAGGAAACTGAAAGTCTTTAGAAGCAACAAAAAAATTTAACCATAAATAAAATCAAATATACAGTGTCCAGCAGAACACCCTTTTTTAAAGTAGTATAGCAAAATCATACATGCTTACGATTTTGTAATAAAAGATTTAGTGTACATTACCAGCTATAAAAGGGGTGTCACTTCTGCCAGACCCTATATATTTTAAATGGAGGTATACACTAAACGTTTCTTTAAAAATAAGATAATTTATTATTTTTTTTGTATTTATTGCTGTATAAGAGAATGAACACGAGATCATCTAAGCACCTCAGATTTTTTAATCACTTGAAAGTTTTCTCTTTTTATAATTCAGGGAGTATATTCATTCAGATATGCAAAATAAAATCACAAAATGTCTCTATTTTTCATTGTAAGATTTTACCACGCTTATATCAGGAAATATGAGTAACATTCTATTCATTCTAATCATCCTTCTATAAGCAGTAATCTATATACAATCTTCTATATATCCTTCTATGTACAGTACTTTAGTGAAGAAGAGAGTAAAAGCAGCACATGCAATTTATCAAACGTATCAGACACAATATAATCAAATAAATTCAGCAGTTAAGAAAACAACATAGACAGCCTCATATGGTGAATAAGTCATTATCTGATAGTTACTTAAATTTTTCACATTAATGGTAAACTAATTTAGACATTCCTCTTTTTAAAAGAATATTTAAATTAAAGAAATAAAAATGTTTCAGAGATGTAAGAGACCTTAGGACAATCAGCTCTCTTCCTTCACATAAGAACTACACCAGTGTATAGGAAAAGACACAAGAGAGAAAATTTAAATTCTAAAATTAGAAAACTTGGGGAAGCCGGGATGGCTCAGAGGGTTAAGCGCTCGTGTTGCAGCCCCAGAGACCAAGGATCGAATTCCAGCCCTAGCATGTGTGGGCCCATATGCTGAACTGGGGTGTGCCTCCCACGCAGGAGGCCCCAGCCCAGCTCCTGCCCTGCAGACTCTGCCCACCTGTGTGGAGCAAAACCATGTCAAAAGCTGATGATGTACAACTATGAGAGACTGCTCTGGGCTCTCCCCCTTTTCTCTGTCTCTCTGTCTCTCCCTGTCTCTATCTCTCTCTATGTTAAAAACAATAAAATA
>PVKE010009279.1:0-45232 GCA_004027555.1 Craseonycteris thonglongyai | reverse complement strand
TCCGGGGAAGAGCTGCCATGTCCCCACCGTCCCCGCCACGCTCTGGGGAAGAGCTGCCACGTCTGCACCGTCCCCGCCACGCTCCGGGGTAGAGCTGCCACGTCTGCACCGTCCCCGCCACGCTCCGGGGAAGAACTGCCACGTCTGCACCGTCCCCGCCACGCTCCGGGGTAGAGCTGCCACGTCTGCACTTGCTCACTTGACACTGGATTCCTTGGTTTTCCTCACACACAACCAGCACGGGCCCACCTGCATAAAGCGCTTCCCCTCACACGCCCCGTGGCAGCCTCCGTGCTGCCACCATTCAAACTCCCCCATGTCTCCTGCCAACCCCACGCCAACAGCACCTCTGCCCCGTCGGTTCTCCGCGTTGCTCTGTGAATGCATGTGCTCATTAACTGGGGCGTGCACCGGTGTGAAGGCTGGGACTCTATCCTCCTCGTGGCTACTGCGTGCACCACACCCACACAATGCTTAGCATGCGCTCAGTGCTCCATGAGTATCCGCTGAATAAGGAGCACGAAAGGGGGGTTTTCAGGAGCAACGTCATCTGAGGCCAGAACCTCGCAGACAGACCTCAGTGACATCCCGTCCGTTCCGCGTCCTGGGAGACGCGCGGAACTGGAACAACGCAAACGACACCCTGACGCAGCGGAAAAAACAACCGTCTCACACGTCAAATAACGCAACTTGCATAAACATTTCATCAAAATAAATAGTCCCTTGCTCCCCGCCGGGCCGGTGGCTTGCTGGTGGGCACTCTAACAAGTTCTTTCAGACGAAGACAGTCACCGAGTCCGGGGATTTGAACTCGAAGAGCAGGTCAAGGCGGGCTTCGCATCAGATGCGCGTGAGAGGCAGAGAGCACTTCAGGGACAAGCGTGCGCCTGTGTGGACAGCGGCCCTCGCGGCCCTGGGATCAGAGCGAAGGGAAGCCGGGCTGGTGGAGGGAGGAGGCGGGGAGGAGAGGGGGGAATGGGAGACGGGACAGGGCGTCTGAGGGGTGCCCGAGCTGGGCCGGCGCCCTCCACGTCTGCCTCGGTCCCGATCCAGGGGTCGCACGCTGCCTGCTCTCGGAAGACTGGCGTTGGCACGGACTTCCCAGACACGAGAGACTCCCCGGCACCTGGTTCAGGGCCACAATCGAGGAGGCGCCTTGGTTCTGAGTGTGGAGACAGAATCCCTTCGGGTTTGACACGGGGCGTGGGCATCCTGGGACGTGCCCCCATGGGGCTCTGGGGGCAGCATGTGGGGAAGCAGCCCCGAATCATTAGGGGGCCCCCCACCCCCAGCTATAGCTCAGCTCTGTCCCACCAGACACCCACGAAACAGCTGTGGGCTCACCGTCCTTCCTGGGAGACGCTGGATACGGAGGACCAGGGGACCACACAGCGGTGGGAAAGGGGACGGGGACAAGCCTGGGGTGCCCGTCGCGTGCGGGGTCTGCAGCAGGGTGGGTGCTGGCGGTGTGACCCCGGGGTGCAGGCTTAGTCTCTCACCTCCAGAGCCCGCCCTACGCACCGTGACTCTGGTGCGGGGCTGCCGTGACGATCACACGCGGGAAAGTGGGCAGAGCGCCTAAGTCAGTGCCCGGCACGCAGAGCGTGGAGCCCGGGACACGCAGGCGATTCTTCTGTCACTGCTCCTGGAAGGGCACGGTCTGCGCGATGGGACCGATCGGGCCCATGGAGAAGACAGGAAGAGGGAGCAATGGAGGCAGAAGAGGAGGAACCGGAGACCAGCACATCCCGGCCTCTGGCACTGGTGAGCCCAGTCGGAACAGCTCCAGCGAAGTCAACAGATAAGCCAAAGTCGCCCTGATCGCCTTTCAGACGTATTTGCATGTGCTTAGCTTACTGACTAAGGAGAACACTAAGTGGGATAACGTCCGTTTTACACCAACCGGTTCAGACAGTAGACGCCCCTGAAGACAGTCTGTCTAACCCAGGGCCCAGGGGAATGCTCGTAAACACGACACAACCCGGAAGCCGGAAAAGACGGCTCCTGGCGCTCTTCCAACGGCAAAGTACAGCAAAACCACGGGGAAAACCAGTGGGGGTTGGGTGCGGGGGCACATTCACCAGCCACGGGACAGAGAAAGGCCTGATATCAACAAAAGATCGAACACTGGCCAACTGATAACAAAAAGGCCACGTCAGTAGAAAAATGGGCACGTGGTTTGAATCTGACAGTTCACAGACGAAGAAATCACAGCCCATCGATCTGAGAACATGCTCAACCACATTCATGGGCAGCAAGATGTACACTTGAATAACAACTCGATGCTGCTTCTCATCACGGAATCCAAAAACTCTCGTGCTGGTGGGATGTAGGGAGAAAGGCATTGCTGGTGGCAATGTGATGTTTTTGTAGTTTTATTTTTAACAAATTCTGGCAATATGTACTTTTTAAAGAAACCACATGAAAAAAAATGCACTTACCTTTCAACTTAGCAATCGTACTCTTGGGAATCTATCCCAATGAGGTAAAAAAAAAAAAGTAATAGTGCTTAAAGCTATTTATACAATTCTATCTATGGCAGCATTCTTTCTGAGAAAAACAGAAAGAAAAAAGAAAGAAAGAAAGGAAGGAAGGAAGGAAGGAAGGAAGGAAGGAAGGAAGGGAGGAAGGAAGGGAGGATATTATCAGAGTGCCCATCAGGGAGGGATGTTAAATACATTTTGGAACATGCAAACATTGGAACATTAGTCAAAAAATAAATCATCAATCACGTAAGCACATTCACACCAGATTTAATGAAGGGAGAAAAGTAACATGCAGCAGAGTATGTAAAATATCTCGTTTTTGTAAAGCGAACAATAAGCAAAACCCTGTGTGCGTGTCTGTGTGTGTGTGTGTGTGTGTGTGTGTGTGTGTGTGTGTGAGCAATCTTGTCGGGGAGGAAAATGTTATACATCACGTGTATATATTTGATGCCTGACTGGGCTGAGGAGGGGAGAGGGGAAGGAAGAAGGGAAAAAATAACACAAAGAAAAGGTGTTGATCTAGAAAAGACAACATGGAACACATGAGCTCATTTATGTAAAATACAATTGTCAAGATTAAAATGCTAATGGTAGTCATTTATGTGGTGGGCTACCTGTTTCTAATACCTTTCTGAGTTGTTTGATCCTCTGTTTTCTTGATAAGGAGATCTAAATTGACTGAAACGATAAGACTGGAATAAAATGAAGTCACTTAGGACGCCTGACAAGGAGTGTACCCCAGAACAAGGGAGTGAGCCAACCCCCAAGGTCAATTTTCTCTCGTCGCCTCCTCTCCTGGCCTGTCTGGTCCTGCCCCGTTGAAACCTGGTCACACCTTCAGTTGGAACCCGATTTTCTCCTCAACTGCAGCCTCAAGGACTGTTCTCCCCAGGTTGTTCGTCACCCCTCCTTCCTGTCACCCACACGCCCCCAGAGCCTCCTTCCCATGAGAATTACGCTTCACTCTGCAACTCCCACTGCGCTGAAAATGTTCTGGTTGAGGAAGCATCTTGACCTTTTTCATGAGACAACGCCCTCAGTGGGCTCGCACTCCGGGCACGAGCAACGTCAGCGGACAAAACAGGCAGCGCACGCTTCTGCCGTGGTGCTCGTGGCTCACACTGTGCCCAGCCGCCGGGCAGCGCGCTCCCTCTGAGAGCAACCTACGCAATCCTTCCTGGTCTGCTCCCTGCTGCTGCCGTCCAGTCTACCTCCCATGCGGTGTACGCGCGTGGAGGTTATCAGCACACACACTTCTGCAAACATGTACTAGAACGGGGTGGATGGCCATGAAAGTAGTGTTTGAAATAGCAACAGGAAGAAAAAAACCCAAACAGCCCCTATTGAGGGGGGCCAGTTCAATAAAGAATGGTGCACCCAGTGGTGGAATACTATGCAGGCATTAAAAAGATGAGATGGCTTTAGCACCCATAAGCCAAGAGCTCTAGGGTGTTTTCACATGAAAGAAGTAGGGCAGACAAAACAGTGGGCACTGTTATGTTTCCACTTATGTAACAAAATGTGTATGCATGTTCATGTTCTATATCATACGTGCATAGACCGCTCCTGGAAGGGATAAGGAGCTTCCACCCGTAGTTAGACCTCAGGAGTGTGGCCACAGCAGGACATGAGAAGGAAACACAACTTCATGCAATAGTCTTTCCTAGCTAGTACACGTTTCTACTTTAATTTCATTGTATGGTGCATTCGTGGGTTTTTTCAGTCACCAGCAGAAGAAAGCGTCAATGAGCTCTAAGACTATTCTCTATAGTTCTGGCCAGTGCGTCAGAATTCTGTGAACCAAAACATCAGAGCCCACATCTCAGACACTAGCTGAGGGTGGCTATTTGCAGTTTTAAGGTGAATACATTAAAATAAAATACAAATGCCACCCCCACCCCCAGTTGCACTAGCCACACACATTGTAAGAGCTCAGTAACGACACATGGACAGTGGCTTGCACATGACAGTGGGGATATACCAGGGCTGTCCGGAAAAAAATCCGGCTACTGTCACTAGAATGGTTACATGGCTGGATCCTTTCTGGTCAACCCTCGTAGCTCGTTTCCATTACTGCAGACGAGCTGGAGACTACACGAACCTGGGGCCCCAGAACTTTTCTTGGCCTTTCTACGCCTTCACTTCTCATAGAGACTTGATTCAAAAGAAAAATACGGAACAGATTTCGCACTATAGTGCAAGACAGGCATTTCCCTCCGTGGAACTCTGTCCCTCTCGTTAACCGGCGGGGAAGTGAGACCTTTCAACTTCTTACACAGTGTCATGACTGAAGACTCTAGGTCACCTTGCATATACTGCAAGTATTACAATGTCTGGGTCCTTTTGCCCCATGGCAACCTAAATTATTCCATATTTATTGATGCTGTTTGTAAGCACCAAGTAACAACAAAGTAACAAGCCCAAACTGCAAATTTTCCATTATTTGTCCATACTGGTCCCTCCTGATGGTTTCCGGTCCCTCGTCCTCCAACTTGTTTAGGTTTCTGAGGTCCCTTCAGACCCTGAGAAGCCACAAGGGTAGTCCCAGCTGACAGTTAAGGTTGGGTGACTATGGATCCCTAGGGGTATTAAGGTGACCAGATGTTAACATTGGTAAAGCGGGACACCATTGACCGGGGGGGAGGGGGTTCTTGATGAAAAATTGGGTCTATCTCCCGCCGTTCCCTAGCTTGTCGTGCATTCTTTCCAAAAATCGGGGCTTTTTTAAAACGCGGCGGGACGCGGGACAAATTGTTAAAAATCGGGACTGTCCCGCCCAAAGCGGGACGTCTGGTCACCTTAGGTATTATCAGCATGCTCCTATTTGGCTCAACCAACCACGAAGAACCAATGAATCGATTAGCGATTGCCTATCCCATTCTACTGTGAAAATTTTGTTTTTTAATCAGTTTGGCATAAATTGAAGCCCCCTTCCCTCCCTGGGCCAGTCAAATTGGGGTCCTGGTTAGTCAAGTATGCAAGAAGGAACCCCGAAGACTTGAAAGTCTTCTTCCAATCAGTGAAAAATAGAAGCAGCACTAGCTCCTGTCCTTGCCTCTCCGAGGGAAAGCGGCTGCTTCTAAGTCTCGCCCCTGCGTGCTGAGCTGCCTGGGTCCCATGACGCGCTGTCTCTGGGGCAGCTGGCTGAGGAGCTGCCCTCCTGGGAGCTGTGTGTGGAGGACGCACGCCTTTCGTTTCTTAATAACAGCATCTTCCCCCGCACCCAGCCATCTGTCAGGCGGGGGGTTTCCATAGCCAACCACTGGAGGAAAAGTGCGGATGAAGACAGAATGTTCTCTCACTCGACTTCTGTCTTCTATATTTGCACTTCCTAGAAGAACTGCAATGATCTGTCTTAGAGGAGAGCGCTCAGAACCCGCAGAGGAAGCGCAAAGCCGTGCATTTGCCTGCAAGCGGATTCTTAGAATGACCTTCTCGCGGCCACAAGAGGAAGTCTCCCCAGGCTGAGCACTCACTCTTTCCTTATTCACGGACTTCCATGAGCCTTGGCTCATAATAGCAACCTGATCTCAACTCACCACGCAGGAAAGCGAGGCAAAAATAAGGCTTGGCTCAGCGCACAGAGAACATCTTGTCCCAGGCCAGGCGTCTCACCGGGACAGCTCATGACAGGCCGGTGGAGGGAAGACACAGTAAATAATGCATTTCCACTATTCTGTTAGTCAGACTGGAAACATCCACCAGATATAATTGCCTTATGACCTGCCTCAACTTAGAAGGTGCAAAACAGGGAAAGGGTAGAATCCGTCTTATTTTTTTCTCTTTACCAAAGTGCTCTGCATCCAAATACATAAGTATTGAAAGGGTCCTATTTGTCAGCCATTATCCAATCCATTCCAATGGGTAATGTTTCAGTAAGCGTGGCAATGGTTCATCGATATGGTGCTGGTAAGTAACGACGTGTTCTTCATAAACAAATTTTCCAAACACGCTGGTCTTTCATGTGACAAATTTTATGTGAAAAAAGACAAATACGAATTTATGTTACAACTTGAGAGCCAGACAGATGAGTGAGGGCTAGAATCCGTCCCTCTGGTGACTAGTAATGGGACCTTAGGCTCCTCACTCCATCTCTCAAGGCTCATTGCCTCATCAGCCATGTGGGAATATTAACAGAACACAACCCGCAAGGTTCTTGTGAGCTCTAAACAAAGCATCGTCTCAGCTTAGAGCTGTGCTGGTACATCAGAAACACTAGTGTGGGGACCATTTGGCACGATGGGTATATCATTATGGTGCATGCCTTAAACTCATACAATCTTCTATGTCAGTGATACCTCAATAAAACTTAGAGGGTGCTTACTACAAACCTGCCTTTATTGAGATGCTGTGGTCCTAGAGTACAAGGACAGACACATAAACCAGCCAGACAGAGCTGGGAGTCTAGAATTAAACCCTTGTATTTATGATGAGCTGATTTTCAACAAGGGTGCTAAGACAATTCAAGGGAGACAGAATAATCTTTTCAATACACAATGCTAAGACAATTAGATATCACATGTGAGGATCCATGCCTCACATCCTACACACACACACACACACACACACACACACAATTAACTCAAAATTAATCATAGGCCTAAATGTTAAGAGTTACAACTATAAAACTCTTAGAAGAAAACACAGGAGTAAAATCTCTGTGACCTTGCATTAGGCAGTCTTCTGAGATACACTATCAAAAGCATAGTGACAAAAGAAAAATGTATAAATCAGACTTGACCAAAATTAAAAGCATTTGTGCTGCAAATGATCCCATCAAGAAGTGAAAACAGAACCCACAGAGCAGGAGAACAGTCCCAATTATACATCTGATAAGAAAGGTGTATCCATTATCCCTCAAGAACCCTGACAACGTAATAATTAAAAATAAATAACCCAATTTGAAAATAGGATCGAGTATATAATTAGACATGCCTCCAAAGATACACTAATGGACAAAACACAGGAAAAGATATTCAACATCATTAGTCATGAAGGAAATACAACTAAAAACCTCAACAAGATACCACTAAGTATTAGAAAGGAACACTCACACACATTTGCAAGGATTTAAGGATTTTCAAACCCTCATTTAATGTTGCTGGTGATACAAAATGACACAGCCACTTTGGAAAACAGCTTCTCGGCACCTTAAAACAATTAAATATAGAGTAAACATATGACTCAGCAATCCCACGCCCAGGTATGAAAACTGATGTCCACACACAAACTTGTACAAGAATATTTTAGAGGCACTGTTCATAATTTCAACAAAATGGAGACAACTCAAATGCACATCACTGGTAAATAAATAAAATATGGCATAATAGGATGCTTCAGACCACACTGACCAGAGTTTCTCAGTGAGGGCAGATAATGTTTGTCTGTTTGTTCACTGGGAAGCCATGGTATTCTTCATGTGAGATCCATTGTTTCATAGCCAGGGCTCATGATCGCTTGAAAACGTAAGTTTAGAAAAATAATAAAAACGCAAGTTCCAGTTATCTTTATTTGTGACTTTAAATATATAAGAAGGGTGTAGACGGTGGCTGAGCCCCTCTGCCCGCCCGCACTGGGGCCCCCGGGCCCCCTGATTCTGGCTTCTGACGGGTTTGGCCAATATACACACGGGCAGGAGCCCAGAGGGGAGGACAAGAGACGTCTGCTTAAGTGTCCCTCCTCCCCCACACCCACCACACCAGGGTTTTGTCAGTGCCTGTGTCCTCGTGACCACACACCCTGTCCCCAATCCTGTCTTCCATGACTCTTGCGTCACAGGGGGCTGGGAGGAACTGTAACGCCCCCCCCGGTTCCCTGGCCCCTCCATTTTTAGGAGTGGGGAAGCTTCCTGCTGGGACCATTCCTTAGTTATGTCACCGTGTCTCCTTGTCGGCCCCAGGGAGGTACCCAGCCTCCATGGTGCCTGCCACGTTTCCTGCGGGGACCTCTGTGGAGGTAGACCACCTCACATCCATTCCTAACTCATCAGGGGACCCTCTGGGGTCAGAGGGGAGAATTAGCTTCACATCCCGGTTCACCATGTCATGGTCGCCCTTTGGTGTCTGTGTGTCTGCAGACGCAGGCATCCCTAGCCTTTCTGATTCATGTTGGCAGGAGGGGACGTGTTACAACCAGGTTCTACTGAGTGGCCTTTGGCTTCTCATTTTCCATGAGACTAGAGATGCTCTTGCCAGCAACAGAGATTTTAAAAAGTCAAGGTTTTCCTCCCAAATGCACTCACTGTAAATAGGGCCTGGGTCCCTGTTTAATGATGTCTCAAATGAGATAGTAATAGTTAACATGGTTTCTCAAAGTCCATTGCTAGGTAAAGTTGATATCCAAGTGCAGCTCACTGGACACACGTTTGAAGTAGGAACCTGAATCCCTGGCTTCCAGTCCTGGGGAGGCCCCCCCAGAGCCTCATCGGCGTCTGTCCACGAATCTGCTCTCACACCCGCAGAGGCTGATGCGACAACTGCGATTTTTGTGTCATGTCATGTCGCACGGAGACCCTCCAGCCCTCCTGGGCGGGTAAGAATCCATCCAGAACTAGCAGCCCCATGAACAGGACATAGTTTTCTCACTGTGCCAAATGTCTAACGGACTCATCAACACACACATGAAGTAAAACATTCTGGGCGGGTTTCTTGGGGGTCGGGGATACACCGCATGATCTTCGTTTCGGCCATGGGCAGCTTCTATTTCTTTCTTTCCTTGTCATATAATATCCCATCTCCTTGTTAACGCGCGCTGAAGATGCATTTAGAAGCTGCTTCTCTTTCTTCGGTAGCAACTGAAATGTCTAGCATAGGGACCGTTTATGGAATGTCATTTTCACGAGCTCTCTGCATGCCGTACACCAAGGTCGACCCTCTGAGAAGTCAGTCACAGGGAGGGTATGATTTGGGGGCCTGCACGCAGAGCCTTTATCTGAGGCTATCGGCCCCCCACACTGCCGGGAGAGGGTGACTTTTCTAACGAGGCTTTCTCTGTGTGTCTGTCTGTATGCATGTGAAGGGGACACGGGCCGGCCTGCTAACATTTGTGACCCCAGGGGCAGGACTGGAAGGGACTTGGGGAGGACAGAGATGATTAAAATCTTACGTTGCATCATTGCATCTGTTTCAACTGTACGAGCACACCTCGTTTGAGTACCCCTCGCTAATTGTGCTTCGATGGTTGGGCCTATTCACAGTGTTGAGGAACCATCACCAAATCTATTTTAGAAGGTTGTTGCCACCCCAGGAAAAACGCCTACTCGCTGGCCTTCTCTTCCTAGTTCCCTCCGCTCATTCCCTCATGCCGCAGCCTTAGGCCAGCGCCGTTCCTCTGTGGACTTGCTTGCTCGAGACATTTCATATAGTAAATGGAGTCACCCAGGATATGTGACCTTCTGTGGCTGGCTTCTGTCACTCAGCACAGCCTTCCCAAGGTTCACTCCCATTGTAGCGTGTATCAGGATTTCATGCCTTTTTGTGACTGAGGAATGAATACCCCCTCGTGTTCTCCTTCCACATTTGGTTTGCGTATTTGCGAGTCGGTGGCCATTTGAGTGGTCCCCTCATTTGGGTTATTATGAGGAAGGCCACTGTAAATATTCCTGTGCAGGTCTTTGTGTGGAGAGGTCTTTCCAATTCCCTTGGGTGTATGTGAGTAACTAGAGGTAGAATTGCTGGGTCATCGGGAAATGATTTTTAACTCTCTGAATGACTCTACGATGGTCTCCCCCCAGCAACGCATGAGGGTCAGAGCTGACTATGAAGATTAACCTCTGAGCCCATCTCTTAGAGGCCCTGCTCTGTGAGCCTCGGCGGTCACCCACCCATGGCAGCAGTGGGCCTGGACCTTGGGGAGACTCAAATCCGCCTCCTACGGCCCACGTGGGGCACAGGGGAGCAGCTACCTGCAGGGCCCCAGTCCTGGGTCCTCAGGCAACAATGCAGGCTTGTCGTCAGGAGGAAAACAACAAAGTGACAAGAACCTGTGAATTACAAAGCGGTCATCACGGTCCGATTCCAGCACAGGACGCCGCAGCAGAGCAAAGCTCAGACGGACATGCCCCGGCTTTCAGCTGAGGACCAGCAGCAGCCTGTCCTCTCCGCCCAGGCACACGCAGGGGACCGCAGAGCCACTGGGGAGTGGCAGCCGTGTGCCCCTATGGTGACGGGGCCAGGGCACCAGGAAGCCTGTCTCCACAGGAGACGGCGGCCTGCCCGGCAGAGCCAAGTGCTACATTTCTGCCAGAACAGGAGGAGCGGGCTCACCGGGCAGCCTTCCTGTAGCATCGCCCCAGGCCCCAGAGGCGCTCACGCCTGCATCGCGTCCCCACACTGCCAGCCTTACGGAGGATGACCAGAAAGAGGCCACTTCGCTCCCTGTTCTGTCCAGAAAACACGGATTGCGAAAGCTCTCATGCCGACGGCAAAAGCAGCACCCAAGTGGGATAGAGCAACAATGGGACAGGGTCAGCCCTCATACAAGCCCAGCGTGGGAGGAGAGTTCCTTGAATTCGCAGAACAAGGGCATTGTGGGAGAGGTGGGGCCCTAGTGCACACAGTTTGATTCTGTGACTTATGAGCAGCATTTGTTCCAAATGTCAGCCGATGCGCATCCATGTTCTCTCTCATGTTGCCGAGGAAGCACGTCAAATGTGAAGAGAACCCCAAGTGTGGATAAAAGTGAATTTCACACAGTCATTAAGTCACTCGCAAAACGAGGGAAAACACCTCACATCATTTTGGAAGCGATGTGAGTGGCTTACGGGGACCGTTGCCCTGGGAAACCCATGGTTGACAAGGGGCACAGCTTTAAGGCAGCGTCGACTGATGACGACCTCCACCCTGGACGCCCTGTTGAGACCACGTCCTCGGCCGTGGTCAGAAAAGCTGAAGGCGTGTCGTGGAAGAGGCCAGACTCAACACAAAGCGGCGGGCAGACGTGGCTGGGGCGCCACCAGCACCGCTGTGAATGTTCTCCATCAGCATCTGAGGGCGTCCAAGTCAGTGCGAGGCGGGCACCGAGAACGCTCACGCCGCCTCAAAGGCAGCAGCGCCTGGCGTGTTCACAAGTGTTTGGGCCTCTGCAGAGACGACAGAGATGAAGTTTTAAACGGGATGGTCACTGCAGGTGACACTTGGGTTCGTTATGATGAGCCTGAGTCACAGGACTCCACGCCGTGGCATGAGCAGGGTCCCCCCTAAGAGGTTCAAGGTGCTGCATCCACTAGGAAAATCACGACTACTGACTAGGGGGGACATGGAGGGCATTCTGCGGATCGATGAAAGGACAAGGGCGTCACAATACCTGGAGAGCACTGTTCCTTCTGCTGACACAGTTCAAAGAATCTGTGAAGGAGAAAGAAGAGGGAAACGGACCACAGGGCTACTGCTTTTGCACAACAGTGAGCCCGGGCACAAGAGCCGTGTTGTGTTGGCGGCTCTTCACGACCGTGGCTGCCAGTCGTTACACCACCCTCCCTCCCGTCCAGACCTGGCTCCGTCTGGTTATTATTTGTTCTCAAATATGAAAAAAGTAGCTTCAAGGGAGGAAATTTACAGACACCGAAAGGGTTAAAGTTCCCATTTGAGGGCAAAAACAGAACTTGTTTTCCACGAGTATAAAGAACCTTATTGAGAGATCTGAAAAGTGTATGAGGGCCAAGGGGTGGGGGGTGTATTGAAAAGGAAAAATAGCATTTGTTTTCCGTTCCTCCCCTGCATTTCGCACACTTCCTGACCTCCCAGGGGCAGGGCCCCTCAGCTTTTTGGACAAGGCCGTGAGGGGAAACCTCTATTTAGTGCAGCCCGGCATCTGTCCCGTTTGCACCACTAAGAGGAGGCACCTGGCGGGCAGGTGAGACTCTTCGGCACTGTTGGATAAGAGAGGACAGGTGCAGCGGATAACAGGGGGGGGTGGAGGGGCAGGAGTGTTGAGTAAGTTAAGCGACACCTTCCTGAACGTTAGATGAAGCTGCGGCGAGGCCAGCAAATGCAGTTTGAAAGGCAACCGAGTTGTACACAGTTTCTTTCTCAGCTGGTAACACAAAAGCGGGTACACATAAGCGGGTGCTACCGAAAGCCTTTTCAGAAGGTTGAGGTCCATTTTATGACTCGTGAATAGCAGACATTTAACAGGAGCAAAGCCATCAGGACGGTGGCTGCTCACCTGACCGAAGCTCTGGAACGAGGATGAGGCCTGTGTCCTCGTGCCCCGACGGCTCCCGGGGCCTCCCCGCGCTCTGCCCGGCTCCGCTCGTGCACCTCCTGCCCAGGCTCCGGGCTCCGGGCTCCGGGCTCCACGCCGCGGCCAGAGCGGGCCGGCCACACTGCAGCCCAGCTGCGCCGTGGGCTCAGGGGGCCGCCGGCAGGTCGGCAGGTGCACAGAGCCGCCCGCGCGGGCCTGAGCTCACCCCGGGCGCCCCCTGCGCTGCCAGCGGCCTCCGCGCGTGGGACCTCCCCTGCCTCTGGCCGCCGGGGCCCTCTGCAGCCTCAAAGCAGCATCAGAGAAGCTGGGGGGCTAGAGAGGGCAGGAGGACCCCCAGGCAAGAAGTAGCTCAACCCCCCAAAATGAAAAAGGTGGACTGGCCTGCTCTCTCTAGTCCGGGCCCTTTACTGAAGTCTAGTCTTCTGTCGTGGTTTGTAGCATCTGCTTTTCTAAAAGGCTAATGAAATATTATATTGTGCTCATAACTGTGCCGACTTGCAGACAGGGGGGCAGAATGGGCAGCATGGAAGGCCCCCTCCGGCCTTTTGGAGGCGTCGGCGCCGACCTCGCTCCGTGCCCGCCGGGCTGCGGGCCGCAGGCGGGAGCCGATGAGGTGCGTGGACCGGAGGAGACAGGTGTGGAGACCTGGCCCCGGCCCAGCACGCGGTCCATGAGTGGAGCTCAGTCTCTGTCCCACCAGCAGCCAGTATTCTAAGGAGACTGCCCTCCTGTGGCTTGTGACCTCTGTCCTCACATTCCCTGGAGGGTATTTTGGGAGGAGGGTGCGGGGGGGGGGGGAGCTTCACAAATTCTTTGGGCATCACTTTCTAAAAGCCTATAAATGCACATAGTGTAGAAGCTGAGTGATCACCAGCTAATCGTGGAGAGGAGGACACAAAGCGCCCCTCCGGCACCTTCCTCAAATGGCAGGAAAAGGAGTGAGTTTGAAAGGATGGAGAGAGGGAGGGCAGAGGCCATAGGCCATAGATGCCACTGTGTCCTGAGCTGTGACCAGCGCGCTGTGTGCTGGCTGGCCCCGGTGCTGCAGCCTTTGTCGGTGGGGGTGGTGTCAACAAGAGGCAGGGCGTGGGCTGCTTCCAGGAGTGGGCAGGGTCCCAGGTACGCACCCCCCCCCCCCAGGCAGCCTGATCCTGGCGGGAGACCCCGGTGAACCCCCAGATGGCTTCTGGATCAGTGACCAGGCGCCCTGGGTAGGGGCAGGTGGGAGAGGGCTGTCACTCAATTGATAGCCACACCCCTAAGCTGCGACTCCTTTTCCCTGGCTCAGGGTCACCCCCGCCTGCACCTCCGCCCCCTGCTGGAAACTGCAGCCCACTCCTCACGGAAGTGACCTTCACGGGCGAAAAGACCCACAGACACCGGCACGGGGCTCCCCAGGGGAAAATCCAGGTCTCCAACTAATGAGCCTGGAGACACGCCCACCCTTAAGGAGCCCCTCCCCGCACCCCCACGCGTGACACGGAGTTTCCTATGAACACTTGGACTCGATGACACATAAATGTACGTCCAAGGATTCACAGACATTTTAGGAAAGTTACAATGTAAGCAGAAGGAAAGTAAAAAAAATAAAATAAAAATTCTTACAATCCGTGACCCCAGACAACCAACCAAAACGGGTTCAGCCAGGAAACAATGACAAGCTGGGCCAGGATTCCCCAGAGAGGAGGGAGCTCCTGAGACTGAACACGAGGGAGCAGAACGATCGGGACAGAAAGCCGTCAGGAGGTGTTCCCAAGAACACAACAGCAACAACCATGGATTCGTTTGCTTAAACCTAAGCATGCTGGAGTAAAATGGCCTTTTCAAAAACCGTGTTTAACACAAGTCAACGGTGTCCATGATGGTGGCATTCTTTCGGGCCTAATGGCTAGGGTGAGCGTGCCTGTCCCTGGACCCGGGCACTGCCTGGTGGCTGATGTTGGCCTGGGCCCACCCACTGACCGGCGTGGTGTGGGCTTACAGGGTCCCCGGGACCCCCCGGAAACTGACAGTTCCTGCCAACGTGGCACCTACTTGATGGAGGCTGGACCTGAGGAACGTGAACCGGGAGAATACTGGGAACAAGGACACTCGTCCTTGACCTTCCCACCTTTTGACCGGGGTCCCCTGCCATTTCCCGTCCTGGCCCCAAGCTGAGAGCCCCAAGTCCATCGTCCCCTGAGCAGAGAGCAGGGCTCACCACTCACGCTCGTCTGAATTTTCTCAGATCGCTGTCTGTGGCTGGCCGTACGAGGAGGAGGCCTGTGTCTCACTTGAAATGACTTGGTCCCTAGATTGCTTTTTTAAAATAACAAAACATTTCAGGGACAAGAGGACCGTAAGCCCAGAGCAATGACTAAATATCTGAGGGGAAAGAATCACCAGTGTAGCTCAGGGTTACCGTGGACCCCACAAATTTCGTTCATTAGGGGTGATGACCGTGGAAAGAAGGAAGCCACAGGACATAGAGCCTGTTGGATCCCACGGGCAGGAGAGGCTGCAGGCTCTGCTGGCCCTGCACCCAGTGTCCCCGTGGGAGGCAGGGGACGCCATGGGGACCTCGCTGTGGAAGGCGCTGGCAGGGGTGGGGAAGGGGCGGCAGGGGAGGGGCTGCGTGACCAGCGGCTACTCGTGTAAATATCTATGAGAAGCACAATCCATGGGGCGGAGCCCCTGAAGATCAACAGGAACCTATTCCTGTCGCGTTCACGTCGCCAGGAGCCACCAGCCAAACACACCCCGTTTCCACCGATGCGCTGGCAGCGGCGATGAGCCAGGGGCTGCACAGACCCTGCAGCCTGAGCGTCTCTGGGATCCTCCAGGAAATGTCTGCCTCTCAGTTTTATTTTAATTATTGAAAATTCCAGCTGCTCCGCATATGAAGAGATTAACTTGTGCTTCAGGGGACAAGGTCTGTGAAATGCAATCTCTCCCCAGTTCCTAGTCTGAGTTCTTCATTTAAACAGAACTGTTCTTCTAACCAGCTGAGCGTTCCCGGGGTTGAAAGTCCTAACTAGGTTTGTCACACGACCTCCCCCGCCCTGAACCTCACCTCTGTCCTCCTAACAAAAGAAAAAAACAAAACAAACAAAGCACTCTTAGCAGTTTTCCAGCATGAGGTCAAAGGGGAAAATGAGAAGGTCACTTGATGACTTGGAGGTACTATTTTCACATTGTTTTTTGCCCTGACCCCGTCTCGAATGCATATCATGTCGGTGGTAAAGGAGGCCCCCACGCACACACACGCGCACACACACGCACACACACCTGTGCTAACGGCGAGGCTGGACCTGCTCTTTCCTGCCTGGGAGGTCCATCCATCGGCCCTGCAGAAGCATCTCAGGTGGGGTTTCTTCTACTTGCGTCTCAGGGTTAGACAAGGGCTTACACGCTGCAAAACCAGTGAGAGGTGTCGGACTGATTTCGCTGTCAGACATCCGAGCCCACCGGCCTTAATGGGCGCTGGGGGAGGGGCTGCTGCCATCCACTTGAGTCTGATTGTGATGCTCTGTGGTTTCAGGGGGACACAAATGACGTGTGTGGCGGGGGAGAAACATTCAGAGAGACACTCATTTCAGGTCAGAGCAAGCCCAAGGCTTCGTGATATCAGCATTACGATACGGCAATGATAAATCCGACATTATTGATAATAATGGGATATAAATGTGACAAAAATGGTTTGCTATTTTTATATTCCAATCTCAGTTGCCAGAGGGAGCCATTTTAAGTGTAAACTTAACTCCTAACAGAATGCATCTTGCTGTAATCTCCCCATCATCAGATGATCATAAATTACCTGCTCAGGAATACAAATGATGCTACTGAATGATGCAGATCAGCCATCTAAACTACCCGAAGACCCTGCCTCTCCCACTCTGGAGTATAGATTCCATGTGTGCACACGCATGTGCTGTGTGTGTTGCCATGAGCAGTAATTTTGCTCATGAGTCTGTACCTGGGCCAAACCTTTCTGTGCTTCAAGGAAAGACCTAATTCAGATCCAGAGATCCTATGAAGTTTCTTTTTAAAGATTTATTCTTATTGGTTTTGTTTTGGGGGTTTTTTTGACAGAGAGACAGAGAGAAGGGGGAGGGCCCAGAGCAGTCTCCATAGTTGTACATCATTGGGTTTTCCACATAGTTTCATTCCACAGGTGGACGCAGGGCTGCGCAGGGCAGGAACTGGGCCAGGAGCCTCCCTCATAGGCCCCGGCAAGAACTGAACTGGGGGCACACCCCAGCTCAGCATGTGGGTCCACACCAGCCAGGCCTGGGATTCGATCCTCGGGTCCCGAGGCTGCAAAGCAAGCGTTTCACCCACTGAGCCATCCCAGCTTCCCCCCAGTAGAGTTTCTTATGAAACTCTTAAGAAGAGTTAAGCATCGACTTCAATCAAGTTCATGAGATACAGTGAAAACATAGGGTGGGTTAGGTACAGATAATGAGTAACTAAGTAGCTTGTGAAACACAGGCAAAAAAATGTGGGTTTTTTAAATCATTTTTTAGGCCTGTAGTAGTGACATTGGTTAGTAAAATTAGGTAGGTTTCAGCTGTATGTGTCTAGAATGCGTCATCTATATATTGCATTGTGTGCTCCTTCCATCACCATGTATTTGACCCCGTTTCCCTCATCTACCACTCCTCCCCCCTTTTCCTCTATGACCACTAACCTGTTGTCTGTGTCTAGGAGTTTTTGTTTGTTTATCTGTTTGTGTTGTTTGTTGCTTTCAGTTTTACATCCTACATATAGTGAACTCTTTGGTTCTCAACTTCTTCTGTCTGACTTATTTCACTTAAGTTAGTAACCGGTAAGACAGGTCAAGGTTAGATAGAATAAATCCTTAAAATGTGATGGAGTAACGAAGGTTCTGGCTCATGGCAGGAGAGGGGTGGAGAGCCAGTCATGATCATGTCACCTCTGAGGTGTTGACATGTCCGCCCCAGAGCCAGCCACCCCATTATGGTCTTGCCAGGGCCCCAGCGCTCTGCTAAGAAGCACCAGTGAAACCACGGCTTCTCAACAGCTGTGAGCTCCGGCCCAGCCAAGTCCCCTGGCCCGAGTCTCTCCAAGGAGCAGGTACCCATGCCAGTGACCCCGGGAACCTCTGGTTTGGGGAGCCCCTTGCTCAAAGGACAACTCTGGTCCCCATGACCACACCCACAGCAGGAAGGCTGAGGTGGCAGAAGAGAGACAGGACATATGGCCACTGGGGACCCTAGGATTCCAGGGTTCACTCTCACAGCCGCCCTGAAGTACACTATCTTGCCCTTTCTCCACGGGCTCCCTCTGTGTGGTTTTGGTTGACTTCCTCAACTGTGAGGCTCCAGCATCTTTGTCCCGTCTGTGTCCCTTTCCGCTGAGACGGCTCCTCTCTGAGACAGCTGCCTGGGCGTGTGCTTGCGGCTGTACAACTGTTGCATCCAGCGATTCTTTACTCAAGTTGTTTTTTTCCTTAATTTCTAATCTCATTTAATTTTATTGTAACTTGGATGCTATTAATTATTTGACATTTGTTGAAGATTTTTCTTTGTGACCTAATACATGACCATTTTTTTCAATATTCAATGTAAAATTGAAAAGCTGGTATTGTCTCCATTTTTTTAAGTTCAGGCATTCTTTTTGCAGTCAGTTGTATAAATGGTATTTACATATCTTTCATAATATCATAACTGTTTGTGTTTGTCCTATCAATTTCTGATAGTTACGTTAAATTTCCTCACTAAGACTGTACATATGTCAACTTTCTCTTATAATTTTCTCAGATTATAAGAGAAAATTATAAGCTGCGTATATTTTTAGACATGTTCACATTTGTAGCTGTTGCTTGTTCTGAGGGAACGTTTGTTTTATCAGTAATACTTCTGCTTTTATTTCTAATGGTGCTTTTTACCTTAAATTCTATTCTGCTGACTCCATCTCCTCCAGTTTTCTGAATTTTTTTGTTAGTATTGACAGCTCTATCTTTTATTCAACTTTGCTTTCAATCTTTCTCCCTCATTCTGTTTAGGTACGCCCCTTTTTGGCATCATGTAGTTGAGTTTGTTTGTTTGTTTGTTTTTTATTTTGTGTTTGGTGTTTTATTTTGAGAGGATATGTTTTTATTTAAATATGGATGGCAGATAATATTACATTCATTATATTAGTTTCAGGTGTACAATATAGTGATTCAACATTTACGTACCTTACAATGTGATTACTCCGCTAATTCTAGTGATTATCTGTCACCGTGCCAACTTATCACAATAGCCTTGACTATCCTCCCTTTCTCACCCACCTCCCCACCCCCGCCCCTCTGGCAACCATTCCTTTGTTCTCTGTGTCTATGAGTCTGTTTCTGGTTTCTGTTGTTATTGTTGTTTTTCTTTAGATTTCACGTATTATAAAAGTAAACCCAGCTAATATGTGTCTTTCTCTGGCTGACTTATTCTATTTAGCATAATGCCCTCTAGATCCATCCATGTTGCCACAAATGGTAAGAGTTCATTCTTTTTTATTGCTGAGTAATATTCCATTGTATCTATGTACCGTCTCTTCTTTATTCATTCATCTATTGATGGACTCCCAGGCTGCTTTCGTATCTCTACTATTGTATAATAAGTAATGCCACAATGAACACAGGGATGCACGTGCCTTTTTAAATTTGTGTTTCTAATTCAAATCCTGGGTCATATGTCAGAATGGCTATTATCAACGAATCAACAAATCACATGTGTGGGTGAGGAGATAGAGAAAAAGGGACCCCCAAGCACTGTTGGGATAGTAACTTGGTGAAGCCACTATGGAAAACAGTGTGGAGGTTCCTCAAAAAACTAAACGTAGATCTACCATGTAGTTGAATTTTTAAAAGTCTATTCCCTTAGTTGTTTTATTTTAGTGAAGAAACAAAATCCTGCCTTATAATAAGTTAAATCATATACAATAACCAAAATTCTTACCTAAAAAGTGGTTCAACCTAGTATTGTTCAGCCTAGTATTTATTGTGACATATTTTGATTTATTACTGCCATCTTATTTTGTGTTATCATGCTTTTTGCCTTTACCTTGTTATTCCTCTTTTCCTGCCTTTTGTTGAATCGATTTCTTCATTAAGTTTTCTTCAGCAGCACTTATTTCCATTGGGTAGGAAATTACAAATTATTTTCTGTTCTCTGGTTGTTACTCTTAAATTATTAGTGCACAGACTTCATTATAATTTTAATAGAGTATAGAGCTTTTTCTGTTTTAGTAGCTCTAGCCCACCTCCTAAGATGAAGGTGGCTATCTCTTAGTACAGTTGTCTAGCTTTAATTTATCGACCTAAAAAAGTACTTATTCTTATTATAGTTCCTTGTCAGTTACATGGACATGTTTTATCACTATCTGTGCTCATCACCTTTTTTCTTGCATCTCAGTCCTTTCGGTCTGATTTATTTTTGTTTCGCAAATGTTTATTTTACAGTTGACCTTTCAGCCAGGACCTGGGGTCAGGGGCAGGCTGAGAAATGCAGTCTTTCTTTGAGGCCCGAAGAACAAAAAACTGGGGTTTCATCAGAAGAAGGTGGGGGGAGACTGGGAGATAACCGGCAACACTGTCACAACCATGATGACTCAGTGATGGGAGAGAGCTGCCTCGCGGAGACTGCCTTGTGCTCATCTGAACAAGCGAAGAACAACGCCTGGAAGATAGAGGTCTACTTTCCTGGGGGTGCCACAGGCACACTGAACAAGCCATGTGGGCCGCAAAGAGGTGTCAACAGCACCAAACAGAACAGCCGCTCTTGCCCCAGCGTCTATAGACTGAATGTCGGGACTTCCCCAAAATTCATACAATGAAGCCCTAACCCCCAGTGTAGCTGTATTTGGAGATGGGGTCTCGAGGGAGTAATTAATGTTAAATGAGGTCATAAGGGTGGGCCCTGATTTAACAGAATAAGCATTCTTATAAGAAGAGAAACCAGGGAGCCACTCTCTCTCTCTGTCACTCACACATGCACATTCATGCACACGCAGACACCACACTCTCATGCACACACCTTCACATATAAGCGCGCACACACACACTCATACACACATATGTGCACGCGCGCACATATGCACATGCATATACACTCTTACGCACACACATGCACACGCTCTCTCATGCACACACGCACACACGTGCACATGCTCTCTCATGCACACACTCTCATGCACACACACATGAACACACTCTCACGCACACACGCACACGCACTCTCTCATGCACACACATGGATGATAGGCCATGTGAGGACACAGGGAAAAGGCAGCCATTTGCAAGGAAGGAAGAGCGTTCCCGGAAGCCGAAGTGGGCAGCTCCTTGGCCTTGGACTTCTAGCCCCAAGCACTGTGCTGCAACAAATTCCTGTCGTTTAGGCCCCAGTGTACGGTGTTCCGTCACAGCAACCCGAGCAGACGACAACGCCAGCATCACATCAGCATTGGCTGGAGGCATCGGGATGGCACAGGCCCGGGCTGGTCTCTCCTCTGCAAGGGCATCGCTGATGACAAACCATGGCCTCAAGCCTCCCCACGTGTGTCAAGAAGTTTCACACACAGGGTGGGACAAAGCCAGAGAAATGCTACCACTTGGGGACTCACAATGAGACCACACTGTTCTTGGGCCTAGATGACAGCACACATCCCGGTACCCAACGCTCAGCAAGGTAACCGATAGATGCTGACGTAGTGGCAATCCCGACTGAGTAACACACCCGTTCCTCCCCCTGAGCGACAGAGGGACAGCTGTGTGTCCCCTGGTACAGATGGGAAACACCTGCTTAGACAAGCACCTGCCCAGCCTCACAGGGCAGGTGAGCAGCTCATTCGGACTAGCGTCCAAAGGTCCAGTGACTTGTCTTCATGCCACCGTGGGACCGGGAAGTGTCATCACATGGGGCTTGAGACCCCAGTGCCTGCGTCTGCTGCCGCTTGATGAGCTGAGTCACCGTGAGTGAGTCACCTGCTCGGTCCACACCCGTCTGCTCTGATCTATAGAGCACGGGGGCTGGGCCGGGTGGTGACCGGGGCCCTCTCCGCACTGATGTCACTGGTCTCTCCCCGAATCCGCGCTGGTGAGTGTCACTGCAGATGCTTTTAGACGTGGAGCCTCAGCCGAGCCCTCCGTGGACGGTCAGGTCTGTGTGACACGCACAGGGCTTTGGTGTGAAGGAGCATGCGTGTTCCGTCATCTAAACTGCGTCCTCCTGGCCTGAAAATCAAAGGCTCATCGGAACCGCCCATCCCCCCTCTGCAGCTGGGAACTGGCAGGTGTTCGGAATGCTCCGTCATTGTCGCCTCCGGCTGCGCGTGATGGAGGCGGCTGGATTCCTGGTCGGGCTCGGGCCCGTGGTGTCAGTAGAAGGGGACACCTGGGTCTTGTCTGAAGTGAAGAGACTTAGAGGACAGCGGGCAGAGGGAGCCAGAGAAAGATCACAGCAGTCGTCTGCTTTTTACCTGCTCTCTCTCAGGGCAGAAGCTGGGTCCGCCTGGCTTTTCTGGGTGATCGGAGGTGGGGAGAGGTCTGGAAGCAGAACAGTCACGGACAGAGGCCCACATTTGGGGGCCGCTAGATGGAGGGTCCGGGAATGGCTCACAGACGGGGCAGCAGCCCCAGGGGGAGGCGGCAGAATTGCGGGGCGCAAGGCTATGGCCGCCCCAGGGGGACAGCCGAGGGGCACTGAGCGGAGTGGAGCGCTGTCAGCACGTCGGTGGCGAGACATGGCTGACGAGCGCAGGTGAGAGTGGTGGGAGCAGAGTCTGGGTCTCGGGGGTGAGAGCAGGCGTGGGGTGCGGAAGGGGGCCAGTGAGCGTGGACAAGGTGTCTGCCGAGGGGCAGAGAGACCCACAGAACGTGGGGCTGAGGAAGGCTGGGCTCTGTGTTGATTTTGTTTTTGTTTTTGTGAACAAAGGGCAGACTGGCCCCCTGGTAAATATGCGGATGTTAAATTGAAGATACTGCCCCTTTCAGTCAAAAAACAAAACTGTTACAACTCTGGGGATCCTCTATGTCTTTTGAATTCATTCGGTCGCGATAGCCACTTGCTGTGGTTCGGAGCGGAGGCCCTCGTTTATCTCGTGGAACTCTGTGGCATCGGCGTGTGTTGTTTAACTTTTACAAACTCCTGTCGGAGACTCTCCTGAAACTACCCTTGTTTTGTCTAAAATTTACAGCTAACTCCACCTGATCCGCATGCTTCTGGTAACGCCACTGTCCCTAAGTAATTTTAATTTTTTAAGTGCTCTTGCTTTATTTTGAAAGCCCAGTCCTGACCAAATATTTCCCTAAGGGTTCAATTTGCAATCGGCGTTGAAGGAGCTGAGGGAAGGATAATTTTCCCATCACGACCTTCCGTGTCTCGTGAGCACACAGTGTCACCATGGTGAACGCTGGTGACGGACAGCAGGTTGGTTCTCCACTGCAAACAGGCCCCAATTAGCCGGCTGAAGGCATTGTTATAACTGCATGTGGTTTCTTACACTGTTTCTCTCCGGCCTCGCATTTCATCCTTTCAAAATGTAAAAGATTTTGTAACAAGTCCCCAAGGTCATTAATGGGCACAATGCACCTGAGATTGTTTCTTTTTCCTTGTCACACTTAACCCTTTTTATATTAGTGACTTAAAATCTGTTGGCATTGAAATTGTCAGTAAAGTTCATATTGGAATAGATTGTCAGCCTGACCTCTTCTGATCATAATCATTATGACGATTGCTTTAGAAAAGTGGGAGATGTGAATTCAGACTTTCACGATAAGAGGGCTGTCGGAAAAAATCCAGCCGTGAATGCCCCTGTTCCTCCTATTACATGGCTGGATACGTTCCGGACAGCCCTCGTATGCTTCTCCATAAATAGCAACCTAAACGGGGCCGTCTCCTGAAACGGGAACAGAAGAGGCAAGGGCTGAAATCTCACAGGAGCTGCCAGAAGCACGCACAGTCCGGTCGATGCCTCCAATCTACCAACTCAGTCAAGCCTGGTACATAGTAGGGATTCGGTGAATAGCTGCTGAATGAATGAAAATGAACTACGGTATATTTCCACATATAAAATGTCAATTTTGTCTAAAATTGTGAGAGCGAAAATCGGGGGAGCTGTCTTATACTCGGGGAGTAACCCGTGAATTGATTTCTTAATGTTGGGTTAGAGAAGTAGGAGTCGTCTTATACCCAGGGGTGTCTTATACACAGAAAAACATAGTCAATTAAAATTGGGACATGCGAGAAATAATTTATCCATGAGATAAAAGTCTGTTTAGTATTCTTCCATGCAATACTCGCTCTTACGGAGGAAAGCGCCTCCATGAGGCCTCCCCCACACGGGGAGGTAGAGCTGCAGTTCCGTACACCGTGGACGCCCCTGTCCCTGCTAACTGCCCACACTGGCTCCTTCTCTGTCTCCTCCTCTTCCCCAAATGGCCCGTTTTCTGTCCCCTGCGAATGGACGCAGAGCACCGGGACTCCTGACAAGACCGCTATTCCTCGCAGGTGTAGAAAGAACTCCCCACGACGGGCAGGGGAAGGGGCAGCAGTGGAAGTTGGTAGCATTTTCTTTCCCATGTAACCTGATAAAGAGTAATTCAGGAGAGTATCTTTTCTTATTCTGATGACAAGCAACAATCCCGATCAATGAGCACAGTACTTTTCATGGTCCTCTGTCACCAAGGCTGGGTGTAGGTCTGAGTGTCAGGATCTCAGGCATTCCCCTCTTTGGGACGGTGTAAGGGCTTTCAGCTGAGAGCCTTCCTTGGTTCTTGAAAGGCAGTGATAAATGTCCAACCTGGTGCCTTGTGGACTTGTCTTGTTATTTTGTGGCCACATTCAGATTTCAGCTCAAGTGCACTAGAGAAATAATAAAATCAAATGGGGGTGGGGGGAAGGAGCAGAGTAAGAGAGAGAGAATGGACACACATTACCAGTTTCTCAAAATCCCAATATTCACTTATTCTAGCACTTTTATATCTGCTTATATTCTATTCATCTTCCAATTATTTGCTTCTCTAATTGTCCTCCGTCTCAAAGAATGCCGAATGATGGTCAAAGTGAGGAAGTTAGACTGTCTTTAAAATATTGCTCAGAGCAATGGTGTCTGTGCACTCACCCCAGGCCCAATGTTTCTGTGTCTTCCTTGTCCTGTTAAATTTCTTGCTCTCACGTTAAGTCCTCCATTAATTTCTATTGTTTTATTCTTGATTACGACAATGTGTGTCCTTGATTTGGGGTGTCTCTATGTTTGAGCGAATAGCTCAGTGGTTACTTCAAATTTCAGAGTATCGATTCAAGTGGCAACCATGAATCCATCAATTTCATGTCTATCCAGTGTCCATATGTGACATTGTATCACTTATCTCCAACCAACAGTTCTCCAAGTGGGACTGTGAGGGACATTTTGCCATGTTTTTGTTCAGAATATGACTGAGCCACAGTGAAAAGCCGACAGCAAATCAGCTGCAGGGCCTTGCGGCTGCAGGCGTGTCCAAATTCTGCAGCCACAGGAGTAAAGAGAGGCCAACCATTTCCCTTCCTAATACTCTCCTGGATCAGATTTCCGGAGATCAAGTCTACGTGTGACAAATAAACCCCTGTGCTCATGTTTCACTCCTTGACTTATGGACTAAAATCTTGCCAAAGATAAGAACACATTCTAAACGGGAACTTCAACAATAATAAGTGTCCAATGATGACAGTATTTTAGGGTGGGGGTCAGGGACAGTCTTTGCCCAATGGCGTGAACCCCATGACGATCTCTGGAGGCCCGCAGGGTTCTTGAGAATTTAAATGAGCAGAAGCACAGCCGTCTGGAACCATCACTGTCTGCCAGGTAATACGTTGTACTCGAGATAAGGATAAGGCTTCAGATCTTTCATCATATTATTTTCCCCCAGCAAACTGTGAGCTCGAGGCTTCTGCACCAGCCGAGTCCCCAATGGCTCTGTGGGAACCAGGGTCAGAGAAGAGAAGATGCCATCGGGTGGGGGTGGGGGAGACCGACCGTCAGGGTCAAGCAGGATGGAGCAGCTGGGTGCAGGGCAACACTAGTGGGGACAGCCGAGCAGGTCCCCGGGACAACGGCACGCAGCCATATCGCTGTGTCCCTTCCACTGCTTGACCTGCAAGCCTGCGCTCTGCCCTCTCTAGCCCCACCGCCCCATTCCATTTTCCTTTCAGCATTTAATACTTTCTCATTCTCCACAAGGACCAGGATCGGTGTCTGCTTTGTCCCCTGCTGCGTCTATGCAGCCCCTCGAAGAACACACATAGTAGGCACTCAAAAAGATATTCATGGAAAGAAAAGATGAATGACCACGTTTGGATTTCAAAAGATCGAGGGGGCAAGAATGGATAGAGGGGGCCCTTTGGCGTCTGACACAGTCATTCATCTGAGAGACGGCAATGGCTGGATAGAGGTCGTGAGTCTTGCTTTCATAAAAGCCTACAGCACGCAATTTACAAATAACAATTTTCGTGTCATTTCCACATAGCAAATCGACTCTCAATTTCACACAGCGAATTAATGCTCACAGTATGTTTTTATTTGTTTTGGCAGGACTCATATCTATAGAGAATCTGTGTTCCGATTGATAAAATTTCTGACATGGATAACGGTTGATATTTCTCTTTATAAGGAAGACTAAAGTAAAATAATAAAGATGTATGTCAAAACCTCACTCGTTGGTCAATAACCTGGCCTATTTCTTTGCTGAATGGGTTAATTTTTGAGTACTGGAAGCCTACTTTCAATTTTTGAGTTGTTCACATTGTAACGGCTAAAGGCATGACACACTTTTAAGTCTGATGCACACTATTACGATTCCCCCAACACTTTCTTAAGCCTAGACAACGAGCAAAGCCACAAATTAAGCTTAATAGGTAACATTTGCCAACATCACAGTGAAAATATGGCTTGAACTCTGCCATTGTGACATCAGTGTGGGCAGGGCTGGGATACATGCACTGTTCAGTAAGATTTTACATCATGCGGACGCCGTAGGCGATGAAAATAATCTGAAGAGCACAGATAATAGTAAAACGCTTAAAGAGCGACAGCTTCGAATATTTATTACATTTGTCTTCAGTAGAACTTACTTACTTGTAAGTTAATATCATTTAATTTTTAATGATTAAACTTTTGTGATTTGATAGTTAGCAACCAGCTCCCAAAATACTGGAAAATGTCCCCCTCAGCTGTCACGAGTCAGTGCAAACCACCTCCCGCCCTCACCCCGCACACAAAAACGGGTTCCAGGAATGAGCTAGAAGCTGCGATCTGTCGCTCACTCAGAGTGGAAACATAACGGAGAACCTCATCTGCATGCACGGGGGTTGTGCAGCTGGGATGGCCGAATTAGAAGCAGGCAGGTCAAGCTGGACACGTCAACACAACGTCCACGCGGAGCTGCCCAGCCAGCAAGTGGATGCCTGAGTGTGAGGACGAGCAGGGGTGGAGGAATAAAGCTGGGGCCCGGGAATGCCCGGGGAGAGGAGTTGCATCCGGGCCCCAAGGACCGGCCTGCACATGAAACTGAGGATGGTCCACCCCGGAGCTGGGAGGAGACCTAGACCCGCGATGCCGCCCAGGCCCAGGTCGGAGCCGAGAGCGAGGCCGCAGCACGGACAGGTCGGGGTGCTGGAAGCTACCGAAGGTTCAAGACGGCGCCGCTGGGGTGACCGGCGACTTCGTTAGAGCAACTTCAGTGCAGTACTATTGGGTGGGATCCAGGTCCTGGAGAACTGAAGAGGATATCGAAAGTCAGGAAATAGAGAAATACGGTTGTTTCTTTCTAGAAACTTGTCTATGTAAAAGGGGGAAAGGTGTAGACTTGGATGTGGGGTAATGTAGGGCTGAGAGAGGATATTATTTATGAGAATAAAAAACCTTGTTCAAGTGCAAAACTACGCGGGATACTTCATTGTTAAAAATGGATCACGTGGTACGTGGCTTTCGTGACTGGCTTCTTTCGCCCCGCAGAACAGTAGGAAGTGATTTACCAGAAGAGCCCAGAACAGCACCAGGCACACAGTGAAGGCACGTGTGCTATTAGTTATTATCTTCAAGACTGTATTCATAATGTGAACAGTATGTGCACGTGATCCAGAACTGAAGGTAAAATGTCGTCCTGTAGGGAGCAAGTTTCTCCCCAACCGCCTTCCCCCCTGACCCGAGGCAAGTGCTATCGCTAGTGGCTTGAGCGCCCAATACATTTAATAAAATACAATTTAAAAAAGAACAACAAAATCCTTCAGAAGAAAAAAAAAAGGGAATGGCTATTTCGTACTTACTCGGTTTGGTTCTTTTGCTCGTTTGGCAACTGATCTTAAGCACAGCCTCCCGACTGAAGCTATTATCCCGCAAACACGGCGAAACCATTGGTCCTGCTTACTTACCCATGGGGTCCCTGGGAGGCTCCAAAGCTACTGGACTGGGAAAACATTCTGCAAGTGACAGCATGCTCAACAAACGCTCTGTTATCAATAGAGTTATTGCTATTTATATTAATAGGCTATTAAGAGGATTCATAGGATCAGGAGGCTGGCATTGCTCAACAGGGTGAGTGCTTGCCTGGCAACTATGAGGTCCAAGGATTGAGAGGCCCGGCCCCAGCCTGTGCAGACCTATACGCTGAACTGCAGCGCAACCGGTAACCGCTGGTTCTCGCCTCCCAGGTGGGAGGCCCCCAGTTTGGTTCTGCCCTGCGTGGCCCCACATCCACCTGTGTGGAATGAAACCATGTCACAGCTACTGATGTGCAGCTGTGGAGACTGTTCTGGGCCCTCCCCCTTCCCCCTCTCTCACCTCCCAAACAATAATATAAATCTTTACAAGAAGAAATTAAGCACATTAAAAAAAGAGGATGCATAGGGTAAGATCATGCTGATGGCGTGAACGCATGGTGAGGAGCTTCAGATAGCCCCCTTGGGACGGCTTGCTGGTGACTCGGTGGAGCAGGGAAGTGGCCGCAGGCAGAGGTCTAGTGTACGTCCCAGCCAGCGACACCTCTGCCGACCTGCACGAGCTTCACGTTCTCTAACTGTAACATCCATACTAGTCTCTGCACGTAAGTGCGGTGAGAATCAACGAAGAGAGCCTCATGCTCTGCATCATGACGCCCGGGCAGTGAATGCCAGTGTGCTTGTTGCTGTGTGTGAACTCAGCCCATTCACAAAATCGGGAGATCGCCCACGAGGAACGGCCAGACCCTTGTCTCCACGGCAAGGTGAGCTCTCTAACCACCTGGGTCCAACTCCTAATGGACTCATTCTCACTAATTAGATGGACATGCGATCAATTCAAAACCAAGATGTGATGCTCTTAATCAGCAGCGGGGACTAAGATGGTTGGCATTATGGCCGTGCTAAGTAACCCCATGGAGGACGCCTCAGGGCACAGAGCTACTCAATACGAAGGGAGATCAAAAGGTTGGTGAGTCCCCCAAAGTTGGCTTCAGTCCACCAAGATACACACGTACCCTGATACTCATCTCAGTGCTATGCACGGTGGCCAAGACATGAAAACAACCAAAGCGACCTCTGATAGAGGACTGGATAAAGAAGCTGTGGTACATTTACACAAGGCAGTGCTACTCAGCCATGAGAAAAGATGAAATACAGCCATTTGTGTTTCCTGGGCGGACCTCAGTGAAATGAGCCGGACACAAAAGATCAAGAACCACACGACTTCACTCATAGATGGGATATAAAACTGAAAGCAACAGAGAAACAAAAACTCACGACACAGTCGGTAGTTTAGTGGTTACCTGAGGGGGAGGGGAGAGCGGGTAGGAGAGGAGGGAGCGACAGAAGAACCGGCTCTGGGTGGTGAGCACACCATGCGGCACGTAGGCGGTGTGATGTAGAATTGTACACCTGGGACCTGTGTGATTTTACTAACCAGTGAAAGCCTGAGAGCCCAGAAGAGAGAAAGAACATTCCAGATCATTCCTTCTGCTCCCACCTCTGCCTCTCCAGGCTTGCACGTGCTGGGCCAGGTAAGCTGGAGGACCGAGTCCCCTAAACACGCGTCCTTGGTGGCCGGCTACTTCCCCCCGGACTCGGGCCAACCTTCAGTGCGGCTTCCACACGCAGGTTCTGTTCGCTCCATCCAGCCTTCCGTCATCCACAGCGGCTGGTGTTGACGGCGTCTCGGTGAAGCTCCTAGAACAATGCACTTCCCAGTCATCTTCGTGTTCGCTGCCCTCACGGGGTCCCTTCCATCCACCCTGGTCCCGGCGAGAAAAGACACGCCGTGTTTTCTGGCCGGCCTTTGTTCCTTCCGATGCTTGTACACATCAGGAACTTACTCCTGCTTGTGGGGCGTGGTTGTTTTTTTTCTAAAAGCATTTCACAGCATAAATTGTGGCATGGAAAATGGTGTGTTTCCTCTGGTTTCCAGATAAGGAGAGCGGTAAATAATGTAAAGTCCCCGCTGTGTAAAATTACCCAAACAGAAAGTGCATTTTTTGATGCTTGGCGCAGAGGAGAGTAAAAGAAGAAATTGTGCCAATTTTCCTACAGGTGAAATGTTAGCTTCTTTATAATGTAAGCACTTTGACTCTGAAATAAGTAATGTAATGAGCTTTCTTGCGAGGCATGCCAGCATTAATGTGAGGCCACGGGGGTAATGGCACACGTTCACCTTTCTCCAAAAACAGACTCGCGCAACTAATGATTGAAAGGCTGCACCTGAGACCCTTCAGCCGCACCCCAGGGCTCCAAGATGATGCCCACAAAAGCACCGATGTCACCACAACTGTGCAGGTAAGCACCCAAAACTGACATGAAAAGACATGGTTTGACCGCCCCAAATTCTGATTTCTGCATTTTTTGAGGGACTACCCGCCACTGTATTTTGAAACGTCAGTGTGACCGACTTCCCACCCCTTCATTGACGGGCTGTTGGATAGTGGGGCCGCGTCGCGCTTCCTTGGACCCTCTGTGCGCTGTGGGCAGCTCCCGGATGGCCCGTGGGCTCAGCAAGGCCCGCAGAAGACACTGCTTTGTGTTCGCGTTAGCACTGAGGCTGGCCGCCCGGCTCCTGAGGACCAGAGGGCTGAGCAGGGAAGCCGGCTTGCCCAGAGCCACCTCCCTGGGTAATGTGTAGGCTGGAGCGTGCCATGGGCAGAGAAGCGGAGCACAGCCTCCCACCCGGGCCCATTTTGCCAGGAGCACCAGGCCAGTGCTCCCGTATCAGCTAAGCGGTTCCGGAACTCTCTGGGTCTCGTGATTGGGAAGGGCTGGGCCATCCAGCTTTAAAAAGACGAAGCACAAGCATCGTCCGATGACAGCCAAGCAGATGACGAGGATCATAATAAAAACTGTTTGCCACGAGCTGCTGCACGGCACCCGTGCACGGACCGCTGCACTTTGTTCCGGTGCTAGCTGTCCTTCCCTGTCAACAGAGCGCGGGCCTCAGCCTTAGGTGTGGAGCATTCCATCTCTTCCCTTCTCAAGTCCCGCTGTCTAGAAGGACGTCTGGTCACTGAACAGTTCCAAGCAGATGCTCAAAGGCCAGGGCATGAGTTCTCACAGGCATGCAGGGGTTTGGCTGATGTTTTCCACACAAAAGAAATAAAAATTATGGAGTGTTTTGAAGAGAATTATGAAGTGTATGAAGAAAGGAAGGGAAGGAGGGAGGAGAAAAAGGAAGGAAAGGAAAGGAAGAAATTATTTTTCAAAGCATGGCCATCCCAGCACAGCATACCAGTCAATAGGCCTCCAAGTTTCCAGGAAATGACCGATTTCAGAGACTCTCAGTACATGGGACCCCGTGGGACACATACACACATCAGATTACTTACTCTCGAGTGTGTTTGCAGAGTTCCCGTACGTCCGTGTAAAACCAGTGACACACGGCTCTTCAGCCTGTGCTTCAGTGGGCACACCCCACGAATACACACGTACGCTATGCCTCCATATTTTGGACAGGCAGAGGATCCAGCCTTCAGAAACCCCAAAATGAACAAAGATCTGTTTGCAGTCAAATCACTTCTCCCGCCCGCCCACCGCCATCATCTTGCACTCCAACCAGGTCCACGTCACACAGAGCCCTTGTGTCCCGGTTTACTCAGGTGCCTGACACCCCCACCCTTGCCTGGGATGCACAGAATGAACGTGGTGGTTTTCCGGGTTTTCTGCAGCCCACCGACCTGACCGGCGTCGCACAACGTTGAAACGTTGGGGGGTTTCTTTCTGAGTTTCTCCCGCCAGTCTGTCATCTCCAGCGTAATTTTTTGGTCTACCTCAAAGGAGTCCTTTGTGACTCTACACCGAGTACTTCCTGTTCTGTGTGGCGTTTCTAAAGAAACGGCAATTTGCTGGGCTCTAATTAAAGTGCCCTGGGGACTCTCCGGTTGTCTTCTGCTCCGTGTAATGTTGTGCAATTTCTTCTATTGTGCTTTCTGCTTCTCTTTATGATGTTGAATCCTCTTCTACGGTAGTGCTGCCTAAATGCCCCTAAGAACCATAGCTGTATGGATGGTTATTATACCTCAAACACTTGGGAAGCCCAAATATGGGAATCCTGCTCTTAACAGTCCAACACTAAACACGTGGGGAAATTCCACATTGTGAGGATTGCTGACAGCTACCACCACGGGGGTACATACAGGCTAAGGCCAAAATGAAAGAATTCCATGTTTTCTCACTAGAAGATAATGATCTCTGTCTTCTGGTTCCAGGACGATATAGGCCATGGCAGACCGCTACGACCCCTGCAGAGTTTTTCTAAACAGCTGGATAAATCACGGAACTCGTGTTTGTAAGAGAGCGCGGAGCGACCGCAGCGATGACGAGGAGGGGAGCTGGTAACCACTGACTGCTTTCTTCTCCTGGCGGGTCTGCCAGTTCTGGACATGAGTGGAACATTAGCCTAGGCCCAAAGTGAGGGATGCACGAGTGGACTCCGGGCAGTCACTGTGGCTAGAGTGATGGACTGAACACCAGCACAGCCCTCAACAGGCCTGCGGCCCCCAGAACACGTTAGCTGGGGGCTGCACAGTGCTGGGGGCTGCGTGCAAACATGGACGCCCATGGCCTACCCTAACCCAGTGCTTAAGAGACCAAGTCCCCCTAGAGACAGGCGCCCTGCAGCCAACACAAAGCCAGTCCCCCTCTCAAATATCAGCCAGATGTGAATTGTGTGAGGGGAGAGCCAAGCATCAAAACCTCGGAAGGACTGAATATTCAGAGCCGAGAAAACAGAGACTTCTCCATCAGAAACCTAGGAGCGTCGTGCCTGACGAGGGGTCTTGGCATGAAACACAGCAAACTCTCCCTGCAGGCTCCCAGAGGAGAGGGACAGGGTTCTGCAAAGATCATTTTAACGTGTATAAGGTGCAGGGCTGACGAGCTGAGCCCACCATGTCTGAGGGATACAACATTCTAGAGCAAGGCGAGTAAGCCAAAAATAGGAGCACCACCCCCAAGACACAGGAACTTACCGACAGAAAAAAAAATCTTGCTCACGTTGCACCTGGGCCCCAGCCCAAGAGAACCTAAATTGCACTCAAGTGATCAGCCCCTAGTCCTCCACGCTCACAGAGAACACAGGAACCCTCACTGATGACCCACGGCAGACGTTATCTAGAGCACGTGTGATTCATTTATACTTCAAGCATGAAAAATCTGGGCAAACTCAAAACCAATGACGGTGTATTATGCAGATGATATATATAATACATAGCACATGTACATGTGAATGTTTATGTTTGAGAGACTTTTTTAGAGTATTGACATCCATTTTCAGTCTTACTGAATTCTGGTTTAAAAAATGTAGTCTGAAATTATTTCTCTGAGAATTAATATTTTCTTTGTTGCCTGATACAGTAGACGCTCCATGAACCAGAACTTAAGCAACCGGCACTCTCAAGCAATCAGAAAACTATTGAAGAAATAATACTACGTTTATCTGGCAGGGGTGCCCGTGAACTGAGAGTCTACTGAATATGATGAATAGTTTGACTGTCCCATGAATATATTCACTTAATAATGCATCAAGTTTTACGCCTTTTTTAAAAATGAGGGATAATAAAGATGTTCTCAGACAGACACAGCCTAAGTGAATTCACGGCTAACAGATCTGTCCCACAAGACATGGTAACGTAAGTTCTTTAGGAAGAAGGGCCATGTTATGGGTCAGCACCGGGATCCACACACACAGAGGAAGACTATGGTCTATTCTCCTGTCTGTCAGGATGGATACGCCAGTGAGGCAAAATGTCCCTGCTGGAAGTTGCTCCGCTGATGATGATCACAAGCTATGTTTACTCTATCCACTATTTGTGGTGGGTAAGCGTTGCCTGGTGTTAGAAAAAGTCTATTACACGTATTCTTCAGTGAATTCTGAGGTCCCAAGCAGTTACACCGACATTATTTCCATTACAAGGTGGCACTGCAAACGCTGTGGGCTCTGGGCTCAAAATTACTTCGCCCTTCAGAATTACCCGAAGGAAATCTTGAGAAAAACACCTTGTAAATGGGGAATTTCACGGCGCAGTGCCGTGAGCACACCTGTAGGTCCGCGGAACGCACCCCGCAGCCTCAGCCGCCACTGTAGGGCTTGGGGCTCACTCTCTGTGTGTCATTGGTAGCACCAAACCGCCACTGGGAATGTCTGGGTGTTGGCAAACTTTTGGAATTAGCACTTAGTGAAGGAGACTTACGCTCAGCCCTATTCAGGGACGGCTTACTGTGGGCAATGGGCAAAACAGATCTAGATTGTAACCCAAACTCTAAAAGAGATGGGCAGACTCTTTTGCCTGTGTTGTGCACTTGTGACACCTCCCAGTGCCCGGGAAACTTAGCCTCGAGGTACCAGTATGCAGCATATGTGCCGTCAAGACGAGCTCACCGTCGGGGCTGCTTGCTGGTCACATTTCCACCAAACAGTATGAACTTTGGTCACTAGGCTTCTGAGTTGCAATGTCTGGGAGATTTCCTGAGGTGAAGCAAGCGGGTGTTTGCTCACGGGTCTCATAAGCCGTGATTGTCTTGCGACCCATGACCAGGGGCGGTGGGTAGCACAAAAGGATGGGTTCCGGTCAGCGGACTTCCTAGAGGCCCCTTCTCTTGTATATAAAATTGTTCTCCTGTGTACATGGTGACATTCAAAACCTCGATCATTCATGCCATAAACAGCTCTGTGTTGTACTGAATATTCCTGATGTGATGGTGACTACACCAGACATGGATGTACCTCCTCTCACAAAGCTTATGGTCTATGGAGGAAGGTGAATTTTAACCACCTAATCCCACCAGTATGAACTACAGCAAGTGTGAGGGTATCAAAAAAAATGCACAGTGTGGGCAGGGACAGGGGCAGGAATCACAAGAAAATAGGGAACAGGGCCCTAGGAAAAGTGGGGGTCAGGAATTCCAAGGAGAGGTTACATTGTGGGGGGAGGGGAGCTCAGCAGACCCCAGGCAAGATGAAGGCCGTGGAGGGTGTTGGGAAGCGGATGCTACAAAGGACCGCCCAGAAAATATCCTCAGCTTTGCAGACCACATCTGTCACATCTGTCACAACTACCGTATTTTCTGGCGTATAAGACGACTGGGCGTATAAGACGACCCCCTAATTTTACAGTTAAAACATAGGTTTAGGCCTATATTCGCTGTATAAGACGACCCCCCACTTCCGAGGCAACACCAGTTCTTTTTTTAATTAAATTTTTGATGAATGATGTTTTTCGAACATACCGTAACATACCGTACATTGATAGAACATGTGTATTGCATGCATAGAAAGCCTGCTCGGATTGGCTGAGTTAGAGAGGCGGTCTGAGCAGCCTTGCAGTGATGGGTGCGGGATCGAGTTGGAAAATTTGTTTAGCAGCATATCGAGACATTTTTCGGGATATACTCGGCATATAAGACGACCCCCGATTTTCGGTTGACTTTATTTCATTTCAAAAGTCGTCTTATACGCCGGAAAATACGGTACCCAACTCTGCCATCCCTGCACAAGCCACCGACCACAAGTAAGCAAGCAGGAGGGGCTTGTGTCCCAATAAAGCTGCCAACGGACACGGAAATTTGAATTCTGTGTAATTTCCATGGGCTACAAAGTATTCTTCCTTTGATGTTTTTTTTCTCAACCAGTGAGAAATGTAAAAAAGCCATTTTGGGCTCAGGCTACAGGAACACAGACCGGATGTGGCCCGTGGCCTGTAGACCCCTGAGGTGAGCCCAGGGGGGCTCCGGACCGCAGTGCCCGGCGAGGCTGAAAGCCCTGACCAACCGCGTACAAGGAGGCACCATGAGACCACGCTCTGCCCAGAATCCACGCGCGGATTCAAGCTGCCATTGTATCAACGATTAAAATGCGACGCCAACACCAGCCATTCTATTACAATTGCTGATGGTCTGATCAAATGTTAATGTTGGGGCCAAGAAAGGTGTCAAGTTACCTCATTTGCATGTAAGGAGAATTCACAAACTGCCCAAGGTCAAGAGAGTGTTCTTAGGAGACCTCATTTAAGACCACAGAGAAGTCATTTCCTGTCCTCTGGTGATGAATGTGTCCTCCAGTTCAAACTGCTTACAAATTCATTCCCAGCTGCTAATGAGTATCAGTTAGCAAAATACAGGGTGTCCCAAGATAGCGTTCTTTTGCTAAAGAAAAAAAGCTCAGGAAATCTGTACACACTGTCGTTAAAACAACAATTAGGTGTCAGGTAATGGTCTGGGCTTCGTTGATTCATATATTTAACAGCTACCAATGGATGTGGGTGCAGAGGAAGATGGTGAACACAATAAGCAGGACCCCTCCCCCACACCACGACCCAAGCTGCCTCCCAGCAGCGAAGGGGAAGCAATTCAATAGGCCTCACCATGCAGGTTAGGAGACTGGGCTGAGCTCTCTGTTGACCAAACCACTCTGAGCTGGAAACCGCTTAGAATATTGCAAAGGCTCAACCTTTGGGACCATGTACTTGGAGATCAAAGAGTCTACGTCATGGCGAAGATTCCAGCAAGGGCGGCTCCCGCAGGGCCTCCCGGGTCCTGGTGAAGAGTTTGGATTTTGTTCTTTATATGGGAGAGTGTCTGGGGGATTTAAAGCCGGGAAGCGTCACTCTGTGATTCTGTCACGTTTTAACAGGCGGGTCAGTGGAGGGGCCTCAGTGATGGACCTCGGTCTCCAAGGGCAACTAGAGGTAATGACGGTTCCCCAGACGCACATGAAACCTGGCTCCACCTGGCTCTCTGTGCTGCGGCCTCATTTCTCGTGTGTCCGGGACAGTGACAAGATGGAAGTGTTCGAGACTCCTCCCCCCGTCCCTGCACCAACGGGAAGCGAGAGCACACGCAAGTAAGGACCCGTGTGCGCGTGCGGGATGGCACCTAGCCTGACAGGTTCCTGGGGTGCAGGGCGTCTGCTTGCTTGTCCTTGTCCTTGTCCAATGCCGTGGAATCCTCAGGAGACGACTCCGTGTTTAAGGCTTGGAAATTCGGCACATGATGTTATACGAGGACCTGCTGGGATTTTTTACTGAAAGGTATTTTCTTTCTTGGATGACATAAAATTTATGTCATCCATTTATGTCATAAATGAACGTGAGAGTGATGGTTCCTTTAAAAATTCTGTGAAAGTGAAAATAAACTCTCCTCCCTATCTCAGTTCTTTTCTGTACATACCTTTCCTCTGCTTAATTCATTCTCAGGAGACAGGACATAACGCAAAAGGCACCAACTAATGAGCTGTCCCGGTGACATCTAATGGGGATCCTTACAACCTATTGCCGGAACAGGAATATCACCCCCACTTTCATCAAAAAATAAGAGTGAAAATGCCTAACAATAAACAAAGTGCCGTATTTCTTACTAAAATGTGTATATCTATGTATGCTGATGGATGGTAATAAGACTTATTGTGCTGATTATGTTGAAATGTATACAAATATCGAGTCATTTATTGTATACCTGAAACTAATATAATGTTACTTGTCAATTATATCTCAATAAAATAAATAAGTACAAGAAAATGTACACATCATGTATTTAAATGTAATTGCACTTATTTAATTGGGGATGAAAGGCGGGGAGCACACAACATAAAAATATTCTCCAGGGAAGCCAGGATGGCTCAGTGGGTTAGGTGCTCACTTTGCAGCCCCAGGGACTGAGGATCAAATCCCGGCCCCGGCCCGTGCGGACCCATATGCTGAACTGGGGAGTTCCCCCAGTTCAGTTCTCACCAGGGTGAGACCCCGGCCCAGTTCCTGCCCTGTGCAGCCCCGCACCCACCTGTGGAATGAAACTATATGGCAAAACCAATGATGTGCAACTATGGAGACTGTTCTGGGTCCTCCCCCTGCTCTCTGTCTCTGACTATATATCTCTCTCTCTGTCAAAAAAACAATAAAATAAATCTTTAAAAAAAAAAAATTCTCCTTCAATGTTCTGTATTGTTTGTCCCACCCAGACTTGACCTAAAAATACGGTATCTGACTTCACACCGAGCCGAGCAAACGCTTGCTCAGCACCCTGCCTCTATCCTTCTGTCCACTCGGAGCATCAGAGACTGCAGCTGGGCGTTTGGGACCTTGTACTTCACGCCTGTCTTTGTTAGCTGGGGCCACCGTGACGGAGCCCCGCAGGCGAGGGGCTGAAACGGTGCCCACGGCTTTCCTCAGAGTTCTGAAGGCTAGCAGCCAGCAGGGCGGCTTCTCCTGAGGCCTCTTCCTCAGCTCCTACATGAACATCTGCTCCCTGTGTCCTCATGAGGACGTCTCCTGCGTGTGTCATGCATTAGGGCTCACCCAAGGGACCTTGCTGTACCGTAACCCCCTCTGTAAAGCAGCAGCCTCCAAATGCAGTCACATTAGGGACAGGGGCGTCAACATCTAAATGTGCAGAGGGGCACAATCCAGCTCACAACAGTGCGTCATAAAAATGGCGCCGTGTTGACATGGCAACAGGAGGTGACCAGGAAAAATCAGTGTCCCCGAGAGCCTGAGCAAGGAAAAGGCCAAAGAGGTACAATGTGAAGCTTCTGGTCGTGGATCCGGGCTCCCAGGTCCACCCCCAGGGTGTATGCGCAGCCAGCTGGGCGCTGGGGAGGGTGAGAACAAAGCCGTCAGTGGAAGCGGCTCACACACAAAGCAGCGCGGACAACTGAGTGGCAGGTGCCTCGGGCCCTGGCTGCCTGTTCCTGCCACACTCACCCCGAGAGGAGAGGAGACTGAGCCGGAGCCATCTCCTGTCACCAGAGGCCACGTGTTCCCTGTAAAAGTGAGAGTTGTTTCCCCAAAGCTCTATCTCCCCAAAACACACTGTGACTCTCCTGTGAGAACTGACCTCCGTGCACGCAGATGTGACGTGTAGGAACTCACGTAGCCCTATCATGACACATGTGTGTAATCGGGACATCGTGGGGGCGTTGCAAAAGATCGATACTGGGCACGATCGAAATCCAGAGTGCAGTAAAAGCCACACACAAAAAAGAAAAATATAATTAAAAAACTTTAACCTGGACACTGATTTAACAAATCCCCCCAAATGTGTCGCTAAGAAATGTCCTTTTCCCACCTGCGGTGACACTGTGACAACAGCCATGTCCAGTGCTTATGCTTTAGGCGCCGGTGCACCGGGGGCTGCTGGGAGAGCGATGCTCTAGTGCAGGGGTCTCCAAACTACAGCCTGCGGGCCGGATGCGGCCGCATTGCCCTCTCATCCGGCCCGTGGAGACCTTTTTATCTGAATAAAATAATATTAAATAAATAATTAAACACAACATCTATGTTTTGATTCTTTTTTATTTGGACCTCGAGTGTGTAGTCGGCCCCCAAACTGCTGTTGGATAGTTAATGCGGCCCGCGGGCTGAGACGTTTGGAGACCCCTGCCCTAGGGCATCGCTGCTCCCGTTGGTGCTAAGAGGCGCTTTACCGGCCACGTCCCGCAGAAAAGGAGACAGGTTCTGAGAGCGAGCGCTCTCCCAGGCCGCACGGGGGAGATGAGGTCTGACACCATTGGGCCCCCAGAGTGAGCGGCCAGCCTCCGTGCCGTAGGGACAGCCAGGCGGCTGGCACTGGCCTGGAGCCGGCAGCCCCGGGCCCAACCTTGGCCCTCCAAGCTCTCAGAGACTCGGCGTCCTCAGCTATCACGTGTGTGAAGTCACACGGCTCCGGGAGTCACAAGTAAAATCTCAACTGAGGGAGCCTTGGTAAATGATTAATGAATGGCAGTTCTTCTTGTTCAAGGTCAGAGGCTGAGTAGTCCTTTCGACATTACCGTCACAGTCACCCTCTGCGCGAATAGCAGGGGGTGACCTCAAATCACACATGTGGAGCCCATCAAAAAGAAATGAGAGAAACAAAGTGAGGAGTGGGGAGCCCTCTCTGCTTTGGCATGGGGGCTCCACTGTTCTCAGCAGCCAAAGGCCCCGCTCCCCACCTTCCAAGCTGCCCCCTGAGTATAGACATCCTTACTTTTCCCTCCTCCAGCGGTAAGTCATCCCCAGCGTCTCCCAGGAAGCCTGCCATTGGCACAGTGTTGCTACAAGATTCTTAGGTCAGGAGACAAGGGGAGCTGCCCAACTGAGCAGCTGGTTTGAGATGATTAAAACCACTATCTCCACGAGTGTTTCCAAAAGAGTAGTTTGGAAAAACAGCCACCTTCTGCTCACCATGCCTGGGAATTATTACAAGAGCTGACGGAGGGACTGATATCTTCAATCAACTGACAGGAGCACCTAGCAAGACTCAAGGAGAGCGCTCATCAGGCCACAAATACAGACAACAGCCCCACTGAGCTTCCTCTTGAAAGAGAGTGATTCGCAATTAATGAGTCAGCCAAGGGGGGTCCTGCAAATGTGGCCCCAACACAGGCCAGAACCAAAGACGAGAGAACAAAGCTGCCGCCAGACCTCTCAGGCCACACACCATGTGACCACCGAGCATCGCATGACCACCAAACATCACGTGACCACTGTGCATCCTGTGACCACCCTACATCATGTGACCACCATGCACATGACCACCCTTCACCATGTGACCACCCTACTTCACACGACCGCCATGCACTGTGTGACTGCCCTGTCCCATGTGACTACCATGCACTGCGTGACCACCGAGCGCCTGGTTCTGACACTGGCCCTGCCCCACTCACCCTCCTCACCCACCCTATCCCATTCTTCCCCATCCGTTGGGGCTGAAAGTGCCCACCGGGACCTCTAGCCATCACAGGGGACCTCAGACACCCCTACCAGCCCATTCTGTCAGTCCTGCAGCAGAACCACCTGAAATGTGAGCCAGGGTTTTGTCCCTTCTTCTAGGAGGCGGCTGCTCCCTTAGTACCATATTGTTCTGTGTATAAGACGCCCCCATGTACAAGATGACCCCTGTTTTCCTAACCCAGCATTAAGAGATCAATGCACAAGTTACTCTCGTGTGTAAGACGACTCCCAATTTTTGGCCTAACAATTTTAGGCAAAAGTATCGTCTCACACACAGAAAAATACGGTATTTCTTTGTCTCACTCAGAAGCCAGGGGAAGTTAAAAGCTCATCCTGTCTCTGTAAGAACTGGGTTCATCTAAGAGTCTGTGCAGGGAGTATCTTTGAGGGCGCCCGGCAGAGGGACAGTGGGGACTTGGTCCAGAGGACAGGACTGGAGGGTGTGGCTGCCGCAGATTTAGGAAGAGCAAGGGGCCCCGTGAAGATGGATGGGAGCGCCCAGAAGAACACGGTGTCAGAGGGATGGCTGGTGGGGACCTCGCAAGGCTGCACTGGAGGCACCAGGCAGACTCCTGTGGCCCTGAGGAGTCAGACCACAGAAGGAAAGAGGCCCCTTCGACTCCAGACAGCTTCCCCGGGCCCTGGGGCTGCAGATGGCCCGGACCGTGGCCAGCTGAGGGCTGGGCAGACCCAGGAACGGCCAGGAGGGGGGTCCCGCCCTACAGGAGGCTGGGTGGGGATGTGACCCGTGCACATCTGTTGGTGGCACATGACTGTCACTGGGTCCACCTGGGTTGGATTGTTCATCTGCAGTTCTGGGGAGGAGACTGGAAATGAAGCCTCTTCTCTCCTTCCAGATCTTGTAAGAGGATGAACAGTGTTCACCGAGAGCTGGTTGAAGCTGTTATGCAGCAGGACCCCTGTGCTGACTGCCTAGACGGGCTCAGCCAGGGCACCCCCGTTCCTATCAGGAAGCACAAGGGGCTTCGGGAGCACAGGACGTCTGCACGCATCTGTCCCCAGGGGTGCATCTGCTCATCCAAGGGGACCCGGCTCAGCACTCGCTGTTTCCAATTAGGCCCTGATTCTGCACCTGACCCTGCGACTTTGGAAGGTAATCAATCCTGTTCTGTCGACAGGGACTCAAGCTCTGGGCAAGGAAACGGAAGGTAAAAGCACAAAGCCCACAGGTGTCCCCTCTGCAGTGACATGTCCGCTGGGCTGCCAGGTCAGGCCTGCCCTTGCCAGAGGAGGGCTCTGAGGGAAGCAGACAAGCCAACCAAAGATCAGGCCCCACGGGACACGCGCTGGCAGCCAGCACCCTGGACTCACACTCTGTCACCCGCTTGAAGGGGCCTGTAAAAGGGTGTTCGTCTTGTTTCCAAAGACCCAGTTGCCTTAACTCGCGAACCGCCACACCTTTTCACAGTTGCTGGCTGCAGGTCGGAAGTGGGTCATGGGGGCAGAACTTCACCCAGGAGCCCGGCCACTGACCACACCACCCCGGCAGCGTCTGCACCTGCTTCCTTCCCACACATGAGGCGACATCGCTGGCTGATCGTGCCGCCCTTCCTCCACCTGGATGCAGGCTCATAGTTTGCAGCGCCCCCTCCCACCAGCAAGGCGAGGTCTGAACTCCCAGGGGCACCTGCGTGCCCCTCCTGGGTACAAGCGGTGTATCCACGGAACCCCCTGCTGACTCGAAGCACCGTCAGGGCGACTTCCTCAGGACCCTCCATGGCCTCTGCTGTGGAGTTCTCCCAGGTCAGCCCCGTCCAGCCCTTAAGAGGTGGCAGAGGGACAGCCTGCTGCAGGTCAGGGGAGGGGAACGGGCAAGCCTGGCACATGGGACGACTCCCAGTGGGGAGCCAGGGCAGGCTCCTGAGTGGCCTGCAGGCTGAGCTGAGAGAGAAGAGGAAGGACAGGCAGGCAGCTGCTGAAGACAAACTTCCCACCTCACCCGCGGGACCCAGTGCCAGCTCTCTGCTGATGCAGGAAGTGGGGCAGGGTCTCCTGCCTGGTCACCGGATCTGTGTTCCTCTCCCGCTCACAGACCTCATGTGACTCCCTGTTCTAAGGGCTCGCGTACCATTTCAGTTGCCATGGAAACCTCCGGCCTCATCGAGTGATGTCATTGGGATTTTGGTGAGCTAAACCGTGCAACTGTGTGGCCCATACGCTGTGAAGCTGAGGGCATCCTGGTGCTCAGGGTCCCCGCGGAAGTCATGACATCCCCTGAAGGCATGACTGCTCTCAGGGGACATGCTCAGGGTTCAGCCAGAGGGTCAGGGAGTCGATGCGCCAGCACCTCGCGTGCAGGAAAACCTGACAACGGGTTTCTAGAACCTGAATGTCATGACACAGTGTGCTGTGTCCCTCCCTGTGCCCCCCACCCTGCCCAGCCTGCAGGGGACACAAGGCAGCAAGGTGACTGGCGATTAGAGGCGGTGGTGTGGAGGGAAGACAGAACGGCCTCCCTAAAAAGCACGCTGCCCACCCCCCACCCCCGCCCACCACGTGCGCAACGCTGCCCTACAGGATTTTTTTCCTTCATTATGTAGATATTTGAGTCAAAGCAGAATGGTAGGCTGGATCATTCATAAAACGAAAAGAATGCTTTTCTCAGAATGAAGACGAAATAGTATCAAGCTAGGGAACTCACTCAAGCACGTGACGAGCTATGCCTAAGATGACTTGCGAGCGTCCACAGTGCTCTAGTGCCTTGCGCACCGGTGTCAGTGTTCCAATTGCGAGGGACAAGGCGGCTGACGAACCTGTGCGGTAGGATGCAATGTGTAGTGACTCGTGGGTGTGTCTGGGAGTAGAGAATTACAGACGGGAGTGCCTAAGGATGGGGGAGGTAATGAATGCTATTTTACTTTGTCTTTATTTTCTGATGTTTCTGTTAAAAAAAAAATGCATCACTGTTTACAAAAAGTTCTTTAATGTTCAGAAAGATCAGTGAATCCTATCAGCCGGGAGTAAACCTCAGGAACTATCAGAAGGCAGAAGGACAGTGACTGACAGTATCTGTCTGCACCTCCATCACACCAACGCTTTGCCAGAAACAGGAGACAACTGCTCTGAGAAACCCAGAGAGGCGTCTGTGTCTAGCTCAGTCCCTCGGGTCCCAGTGGGGTAACTGCCCCATGGTCACCATCTCCATCACCATGATCAATGCACTTAAGAATGGCACGCACCAAGCGCCTCCTCTGCTGGCTGCACCTGCATCCCGGGCAGCCCTCCGGCGAAAGCTTCCTGTGTTCACATCCAGCTGGATGGAAAAAACGCGCTTTCCCCAGACACAGGTAAGGACCACGTTGTTTGGCCCAGACCCGCTCTCCCCAGGTAGATGAGAAACCCTTATGTTTTCTCCAGATTTCTCCCAGCACTTTTTGCTGGGACAGAGGAGAGAGAGGGAGAGAGATGAGGACTCTGGCTCCCACAGGCCTCACGCTCTGAGAGTGAGGAGCAGACAGACGTCCCTCAGCGCAGAGAAGAGAGAGCAGGAATGGGCACAGTGGGGCACGGGCAAAACGCGGGCGTTCCAGGCAGGATCAGAACGTTGTGAAAATCAACTGAGCTTTGGCTTGAGCATAATGTACAGTACTCGTACCCCAAAAGCCATGCCTTGGATCTCAGCATTTGGGGAACTGAAGTCTTTTCTTGGGAGCTTGTGTGATATGTGTGTGTGTGTGTGTGTGTGTGTGATTCTATTTAAATGTCCCCAAATTTATTATATAGAGAGAGTGCGTACGCATGCCACCATCCTTTAAGAAATCTGATGCGAGAAGATATTCAGTGTGATTTGAATGCTGGGCCGCAGGACACTGAGCCACCCCCTTCCAGGTCACCAGATGTCTCCTTTGGGCACAGCCCACGCACTGCTGAGCTCGGTGAATGGCTGGGAGGCCAGCCAGACCACGAGCAATGGCACACCGTGCAAGAGCCACACGGGTGGCTGGCAAAGGCAGCTACAGGGGAGCAGGTCCCAAGCACGACACAGAACCCCGGGGATTCAATAGCAAGAACGCTGCAGGAAAAAACCTAAGTTTCAGAATAAGAGAAGGACACGCTCTACACTGAACCCGTAAGGACATCTGCCTCTTAAGTGTGACATTTGAATGTTTTTGTGGAGGGTTGGGGTTTCTTTACAATTACACACCTATTCTACAACTTATTTAAAAACATATGCATTTAGATGAATTGTGAGGGGTATGCACCACATTCTGCACCCCCAGTTCTTTATCTCCTTTCATCAACGTGTCTCCCACCCCCTTCCTCACCTCCATGTTGGGGGTCCTGCCCAGAGGCCAGAAAGAGCAAGGGAGAGGTAGGTGCCCCTCAGGGTTCCAAGCCCCGCCCCCTTTGTGCAGCG